>JAUPMG010275937.1:0-17512 GCA_031762675.1 Pachysandra terminalis | reverse complement strand
AGCGAACGATTTATCCGTTGCTTACCTCGTTGATCTGGACGACGAGGAGACCGAACAAGTAGTGGAGGTAAAGGCTACTAATGGTCAAGGTACAACTTCCAATACGACGGTCGTCCTCTCTCGGATGACGAAAAGGGTGACATTTGAGAAACGACCCAGAAAAATGACTCAACGCCTCAAACTCCTATATATCAACGTCAACATGGATGGAGTACCGATCTTCAGAGTTTTAGTAGACAATGGTGCAACCGTCAATATACTCCCTATGGCGCTTCTGAGAAAGTTAGGAAAGACAAGGGAAGATCTAATCCCAACCGAAGCAACGGTCATAAATTTTTCATGAGGGATTACGCCAACCAAAGGCGTCATCCCGATCGACTTAACGGTCGAGAGGAGGAAAGCGAAGGACGCCTTCTTTTTGGTAGAATCATCTTCCAGTTATAGCGCACCACTGGGAAGGGATTGGATCCACTTTAACTGGTGCGTGTCGTCTTCACTACATCACCTGTTGATCTTGTGGAATGGGGACAAGATCGAGGTGGTAATGGCAGATAAAGAGCCATTCTTGGCCAACTACAACACGATCGAAGCCATGTTGTCTAGCAAGGAAGTAGGAACAGTACGCTTCATCGGTCGAGACCAATTTGGGAGACCGGCCGGGATATCGACTACAGTCGAGGATCCCCAAGATGCTGAAGTAGAAGCATCTACGCAAGACCGAATGAAATAAATACTCTATCGGTCAAGGGACAACATGTGCATCATAGAAGAGGTCCAATAAACTAAGACCTCAAAAAATAAGGGTCGGCCGCAGTCGAGGCCACCCTTGAAAGGATCAGAGGGTACTTAGAAGACAAGGACGCCGAAAAATGACACCAGGTAAACATGATGGAGTGCAATCTTGAACAGGAAGAAGTGGAAGACCCCATGCAAGAGGAAACTGCTATCACCAATCTAGTAGCAACCCCTGCCAAGATGGAAGATACACTCGCAGAAGTCCAAGAGAGGAACTCAACCTAGGAGACGATGATGACCGACGACCAGTCTATATCAGTGGATTGCAAGAACCTGGTATAAGGCAAGAGATGAAACAACTGTTAAGAGAATACGTAGTCTGTTTTGCATCGGATTATCATGAAATGCCAAGGTTAGACAGGAAAGTGATGGAGCACAAATTGCCAATGAAACCTAACTTTAAGCCCTTCAAGCAACCACCAAGAAGGTTGTTGATAGAAGTAACTCTGAAGATCAAAGAAGAGATCGAGAGGTTACTTCATGCCCGATTATCAAGTCAATCAGGTATGTAGATTGGTTCTCGAATGTCATGCCACTGGTAAAAAAAGCGGCACGCTAAGTGTGTACACAGATTTCAGAAATCTCAACTTAGAGACTCCCAGAGACAAGTACCCTATACCGGTGGGAGATCTCTTGATCGATGGGGTAGCGGGGCACGAACTCCTGTCCTTTATGGACAGACATTCGGGATACAACTAGATCTTCATTGCCAAGGATGATGTGACCAAAAATGCATTCAAATGCCCAGGGACCATAGGAAGTTATTGCTGGAAAGCCCTGCCATCCGGCTTAAACAATGCCAGAGTGACATACCAATGAGCAATGAATTTGATCTTCCACGACATGATCCGTCACTTCGTAGAGGTGTACATAGATGGTCAAATCCAAAAGAAAAGAGGATCATCTAGTCCATCCAAGGAAAACGTTCGAAAGAATGAGATCCTACAAGCTAAAGATGAATCTCTTAAAGCGCGCTTCCAAGGATAAAGTAACAAGGCAAAAATTATTCTCGATGCCAGGCCTCCTGAGAACAAGAAGCAACTCCAAGGGTTCCTCGACCAAGTAAACTTCCTCAAAAGATTCATCTCAAACTTGGCTAGAAAGATGAGTGCTCTTTCACTTTTGTTGAAGTTACGAATAGAGTTGGGTTTTATATGGGGAGAACCTTATCAAAAGGTTTTTGATCTCATCGAAGAAAGCCTGTCAAAACTTCCTGTTCTGATCCCTCCAACGAAAGGACGGTCATTGAAATTGTACATTTCGACTGCATAAACGTCCATTGGCATTCTCCTAGCTCAAGACAATGACTGTAAACAAGAGCAGATGGTGTATTGTCTAAGTAAAATTTTGCTACCGACTGAAACTAGATATTCAGTCTTAGAGAGGCTATGTTTATCATTGTCTTACGCCGCCATGAAGTTAAGGCATTATCTAATCACCAAAACGGTGCTAGTAATAGGACCAACCGATGTGATTAAATACATGCTTTGTTGACCATTTCAGAGGAGAAGAATAGGAAAATGGATTTTGGCCTTATCAGAATTTACTTTTGTATATGTCTTATAGAAAGCGTTCAAAGACCATGCAGTGATCAAATTTCTAGCCAATCATCCATCATGCGCGATCGAAGAAGAATGGCTATAAGACTACGATCTCTTTACGGCCAACCTCGTACCATGGACTCTTATCTTTGATAGGTCACGGACGGAAGAATCGGCCGAAGCTGGAATGATCATTATTTCTCCAATAGGGAGAAGGCAAGAACATGAATTCCAACAAGATTACCCATGTATCATCAATCAAGTTGAATATGAGGCCCTCATTATCGGTCCAGAAATCTTGACCGAACTAGGGGCCAGGAATATCAGAGTAATGGGAGATTCACAGTTGACCATCAAGCAATTAAACGGCAAATACAAATGCCTAAGTTGGCAACTGGCACCCTTTTATGCCATTGCTAACCAACTAATTTCCGATTTTGATGATGTCACTCTACAGCATTGTGTTCGGTCAAAAAACATAGAGGCCAACAAGATGGCCCAAATAGCTTCTGGCTTGATCATAGCCGCAGGTATTACTTCCAGGACAATAAATGTTCAGAAACGGTCCCTTCCATCCGTGGCGAAAAGGACTGAAGATTTGAAAATATTCGCGCTTGAAATCCAAGAAAATGATTGGAGATTCTCAATCATTGACTATTTCAAAGATCCCAACAAAAGGGCCGAGAGAAATATCAGAACCTTATCCACAAACTACTTGTTATTATGCTGATGAGCTATACAAGAAAGGCACTGATGAAACTCTGTTAAGATGTCTCGGCCAGGTAGAGGCTAGACTAATCATGTCTGAAGTCGATGAATGGATTTGTGGTTCTCATCAATTAGGGATCAAAATGAGATGGCTCATCAGGATACATGGCTACTTTTGGCCAACCATCTTAAAAGATTGCATAGACTATGCAAAAAGTTGTCAGCCATGTCAAAAACACGGACCGATCCAACACGCACCGACTGTTGAAATTTTTTCGAGGATGGGCAATGGATTTGATTAGAAAATTAAATCCTATTTCCTTGAAGATGCATGGATTCATTGTAGTTGCTACTGACTATTTCACTATGTGGGTGTACCCTCCCTGGGGCGTCCCTTCCTCGGTGTGTGGGTCGTCGTCCACTGGGCGCGTGTGGCACGAATGCAGCTCCGGGCTCTCGTCTAGGTGCGTTATTGGTGTAAGTGATTAATGTGTGTGTGTGTGTGTCGCACGGATGTTCCAGGACTTACTACTCAATAGTTTCTTAGGGGTTTCGGTTTTTTGACCCCAAGCGCCTAATCACACAATCTGTCTGAGTTGCCTGAGCAATTGGAGGTGTAATTGGCCACTGTAATGCATCAGTTCAGGTTATTAGGCGATTTTATGAAAGGTATGGGGTTCTCCCTTCCTTTAGTTCCATTCAGATGGTGAAAATAACAGCACCATCTACGACATGTCAGTAAACAAAATAAAAGAGAAGATGGAAAGAAGGCTGGTAACCCAACGGTGGTTATCACAGTATCCTTGGTCACAGCTCTGGATAGAATACCGACGGGCAACTTATTGGGAGAGAATGATGAAAATGCATAAGATAGAAAAGAAGGCTGATGAACTGGAGGCGTTATGCAGTTGCAGCGGTCACATGAGCAGACTGGATAGGCATCCGTGATTGAGAGTAGACTCCTGGAAGGGAGGCAGTGTGATAAGTCTAAGGCTGAGAGCAGCGGCTCAAACCGGATTAATTGACGAACAAAGGTGCTTCTCGTCCTAATGGTTGTGGTCGCACATGCGGACTAAAAGGACATGGCAATGCTGAAGACAATACTCTAGAGAGTGAGGGTGACTGTTGAGCAGCAGAAGAACCGGGCACTGGTGTTGTAGCGGGGGCAATGATAAGGAGGATAAGAGACTCGGAGGCCCGAGATGCAGCGTTGCACTGGACTTTATTGGATTTGTGTAGATGTTGCTAGAGAGTTTGAGAAGAAGCAAGTCCTTTTTCCTTTTATAGAGTGGCTTTGACAGATCAAGTAACCATTCAATTTGGTTGCACAAACATCTGCATGTCATCTTTGCCTACAATGTGGGTTGGTTACTCCCCCATTTTTCTCTCTTCATGGGGAGTGGACTAGGCGAGTGAGCTCACTTGCCTTGCTTCTTCTTACCACACGTTGCACATCTATGACTCCATCATGTCCATGTGCAACGGTGCTAACTTAGTCCTATGTGAGACAAGTGTCGCACTTTTATTGGTTTCCTATGAGCACTAAGTACCCTTAATGATAGCATTAACTTATTCGTGCACCGTGTTCAGCACTAAACTTCGCTTCTTGAGTGCTGCTCTCGGCATTACACTTGGCTTCCGGTGCATCGTTGATCAGCATTACACATGGCTTCTTGTATTCCGTTGATCATAGCATTTTTTATTTCTTTGTACACCATGAACAACACTACAATTGGCATCTTGTACCCCGTTGATCAGTGTTACATATGCCTTTCTTCTGTGCCATGATCAGCATGACATGTGGCATCCTGGCGCCATGATCGACGCTATATGTAGTGTTATAGCGCCACATGTCACATTATTATTGGCCGATGAAGATAGGGGAATATACACCGTAACAGTGGGTAGAGACACGACCAATGAGGAAGGTGCTTGCTGACTCCCAAGTGAAAGAGTTCGAAGAAATATAATACTCGGTGAGTCTGAGGTCGAACCACAGAGAGCATGGTTATTCAAGACAAAAGTGGGTTAAAGAACAATTATAATGGCGGAAAAATTACTGGTATTAAAAAGGAATAATTAGGGGATCAAAAGAAAAATGGGTTAAATTCAATGATGAGAATGCTCAAGCATCGGGGCAGTTCCTTGAACCGATATGAAATTCATTGTAACACGAATAAAATATTATATATTTGATTGCTATGAAGACCTTTGATTCGGTTGAACTAAAATAATTCAGGAACATCTCATAACCGTAGTTAACGACATGGCTAGAATAACTTTTAGAAAAAATCCATTCAATTTAATTCTGGATTCCTATTAGAAACCATGAGAAACTCCTCTTAATAATGAGAAAAACATGATTGAACTCATAAAAAGTATGGAAGAACTAATACATCACAAGGAATCATAATAAATGAACAATCAAGCATAATTCTATTAAAATCCAAAAATAATTACAATAAACATCCATACAAATTACAAGGGAACATAACCCCTAGCCTTTGCAAGAGTTTAGGCTTCCATGGAAGAAGAAAATACAAAAAATATAAAAAGAAAAGAGTACAGAAGAAGGATAATAGATTGATGATCTTAGAACTAACGATTCTCCCCTATTCATAGAACTCAACGAACCACACTGCCTCCATCAAGACTGACAATCTGTACCTTCCAATTCATGCCAAAAACGCTCGACCTCCATCGACTGCACCATATTCTCTTCTTGCTAATTCTATTCCTCCTCTCCAGTCAGTTCAATTCTTTCTTTCTTCTCTTCACGCCGAACCGGTGCTGCCTTGTTGATTTAATCGCCTCCTTCCAAACGCACGACCTACTTTCGAATTTGGTTCTTTCCATTCTCAGGTTGCTCCTCTTGCCAATTCCAATCGCTCCTTCTTGATCTTGCTTTTCTAGCCAATTCTTGATTTCCAATTTCGTTTTCTTTCAAATCGGTTCTTGAAGAAATCAAACAATTCAGACCTTTGAGAATAACGAGTTGGGCTAAACCAGGCCTGGTCAGTGGCCTTTTGGGTCTTCTGATCTTGGTCAGGTCAGGTCGGGTTTCTTCTTTTTTTGCTGATTTTTTTTTTTTTTTAACTTGATCTGACCTGTCTGATCCGACCCGATCTTGGTCTGAATTCTCTCAACCAGAGTTTGTCTCCAAAACTATCTTTGCATCAATAAATTAGATGCAAATGAGACATTTAAAATATAATGCAATGGTAAAAGAGAATTCGCAAATTATATGTATAATGAAGAGTTAAATATAAGAAAATGCCAAATAAGTCATGTGATTAAGGGCTTAATATGTAACAATTCATGACTTATCAAAAGGTATACCATACCGATGTAATCGAATTCATTGAAGAGTTGATGATACATAGGTTTGGGATACCAGAAAAATAACAGACAATAATGGAAGCGTCTTCACAAGAGAGCAAGTATTCCAGTTCTCAAAGGAATACAGGTTCAAGATCTTGAATTCGACCCCTTACTATGCGCAAGCAAACAGTCAAGTAGAAACAACTAATAAGGTCCTGAAGAACGTCATAAGAAAAATGAACGAGGACAGTCCTCTATCATGGCATACACGATTATCAGAAGTGGTCTAGGCTTATCGTACATCTTACAAGACAAGCATAAGCAGCACACTGTTTGCCTTGACGTACGGACACGATGCGGTGCTCCCACTAGAGGTAATGATCCCATCACTCAGAGTAGCATTTCAGCACAACTTCACCCCGACCACATTTACAGAGGCCATGATAGCTGAACTAGAAGATCTAGATGACGGTCGAATCAAAGCATTTGACGCTCTTCAGGCCCAGAAGCAAAAAGTGGCCCGTACTTACAACAAGAGGGCAAAGCACAAGTCCTTCACGGAAGGAGATTTGATGTGGAAAGCCATTCTGTCAATATGGACCAAGGACCCCATCTATGGCAAATGGTCACCAAACTGGGAATGTCCATTCAGAGTCCAACAAGTCTTGCAAGAAGTGTCTTATATTATTATGGAACTGACCGATCAACAAAGAAGAAGAAAGATAAACAGTCGTTCCTTAAAGAAATATTACCCTACCATGTGGGATTCTCCATTCTAGGTGAAAGTAAATGGTCCGTCAAAAAAGTACAATAATGTAAAAGATATACACTAAAAAAAAAAGTACGGACCAACAAAGGCCATATTACATACGAACATCAGTACAAAATACAACCCAGATGGCCTAGAGGCCATCTTCGAATGCTCACACGGTCGTAATGGCCGAAGGGTAGTGATTTGCGAGCATCCTTCAAGAGACCAACTTCAAGCATCAACTAGAATGGCTTGTGGCCGAAATGATCGCATGCCTCATTATATTCTTCCATCGATGGCCGCGACCAAGCTAACGCTTCCTCATCTTTCAAGCCTTCTTGTCGTCTGATTCAAAAGACATATTATCCTGTCCTTCTACAGGATCGGAGCCCAAATAACATAGATCATCAACGTTCTTCGCTACGCCACGGAGCCACTTTGGCAATAACGTTGAAGCTGCAAGTTCTATGACCCAACTTGGGAGCTTCATGCAATTTAATAAACCGGCAGATCAGAAATAATGACGAACCAACGTTAGCCAAACATTGGTGGAAGTTGTTGATTTCAGATAGCCGACATAGACGTCTGGACGAATCTTGGGACGTTGAAGTAGAAGAGAAGGGTAACGATGGTGGACACAATCTAAGCCAAATAAAAAAGGAAGGCCAACATAGTCACCTTGGTCCTTTGACATGCACAGAAAATTGTGTTCTCCTATCGGAGATGAACCGGTTAGAACAACAATGAACAGGACTTTCAGAACTAGGAAAGTGCTTAGAACTAGGGGATCCGTAAGAAAGAGAAGGATTGGCAAGGTAAAAGATAAACCTTGGATGTACAAAAGAAGAAGGGAGATGAGATTAAATAGTCAAAGAAGCGATGTGACCGACTATCAGATTTCATTCCTTTCCAAGAGATGGTGCATGCGAAGATTATTGATTACCCCATTAACGTCTCTTCAAAACTAATGGAAAGCCTAAGAGACGCAAAGGGAGGTAAGGACATGTGTTATGGCGTATCTTTGCCTATCTTCACCGGCCAATGACACCATAACACGTGGTGCCAGAACCCCATGTGTCGCTGATCAAGATGCTAGGATGCCAAACGTCATGCCGATCACCGCACATGAAGGAGGCGTATATAACGCCGATCAACAGCATACAAGATGCCAAGTGTAGCACTGATCACAGCGTACAAAGAAATCAACTGAGCGCTAATCAACGGCGTATAGGATGCCAAGTGTAGCGTTGATCACGGCATACAAAGAAATAAAATGAGCGCTGATTAATGACGTACAAGAAGCCAAGTGTAACGCTGCTCAACGGCATACAGAAAGCCAAATGTAGTGCCAAGAGCAATACTGAGAAGTCAAGTGTAGTGCTGAACACGGCTCACAAATAAGTTAATGCAAGCATTAAGAGTACTTAGTGATCATGGGAAGCCAATAAAAGTTTGACACTTATCGCACACGAGAATAAGTCAGCACTGTTGCGCATGGGCATGATTGAGTCACAGATGTGCGACACGTGGCAAGAAGAAGCAAGAGAAATGAGTTCACATGCCCGGTCCACTCCCCATGAAGAGAGAAAAGTGCGGGAGTGATTAACCCAAGTTATGAGCAAAGAAGACATGCAGATGTTCATGCAACATAATTGAACTGTTATACGATCTATTAAAGCCACTCTATAAAAGGAAGAGGACCTACTTCTTCTCGAACTCTCTAGCAGCATCTACACAAATCCAACAAAGTCCAGCATAATGCTGCATCTCAGGCCTCCGGGTCTCATATCCTCCTTTCATTGCCTCTGTTGCAACACCAGTGCCCAGTTCTTCAGCATTGGCAAGCCCTTCTAGTCAGCATGTGCGACCACAGCCACTGGGACGAGAAGCACTTCTGTTCGTCAATCAATCTAGTTTGAGTCGCTGCTCTCAGCCTTAAACTTATCACACTGCCTCCCTCTAAGAAGCTTCTTTTAATCACAGATGCCTATCCAGCCTGCTCGCGCGACCGATGCCGCTGTGATAACTCCTCTTGTTCATCAGGCTTCGTTCTACCTTTTTATCATTCTCTCTCGAGAAGTTGCTTGCAAGTAGTATATCCAGAGTCATGACCACGGATATTGTGATAACCACCGCTGGGTTACTAGCCTTCTTTCAATCTTCTTTTTATTTTTTTAGTTACATGTCATAGACGGTCCTATTATTATTATTTTTTTGAATAAACACTTGGTTGGGAGCTAGACTCTGTTTGACTTCATCTTGGCTATCGTACTTTCACCATCTGAAGGATTTCAGACGGACCTAAGGGAAGGGAGAACCCCATACTTTTCATACAATAGCCTAATAGCCTAAACAGATGCATTACAGTGGCCAATTACACCTTTGATTGCTTAGGTAACTCAGATAGACTGTGTGATTAGATGCTTGGGGTCAAAACCCGAAACCCCCAAGAAACTGTGGACTAGTAAGACTTGGCACGCCTACACTACACACACATACACACACACACACAATCATTTACACCACACCGTGCCAGGCGAGCGAGTTGCGCCCACGCCACGCACAAACACACGCATGGACAGGGGGTGCCCTCAAGGAGGGAACAAATGGCCCAATGGAATCGACCACTGCTTGGATGATTGTTTCAGGCCGTACAAGAAGCATTTGAGTCTGCAAACTCTGTGCTCATGCCCCTCGACCACGAAATGCTCTAGTTGATCCATATAAATCTCTTCATTCAGTTCTCCATTGAGAAACGCAATTTTGATATCCATCTGGTACAATTCCAAATCTAAATGTATGACAATAGCCAGAATGAAGCGAATGGAGGCAAATATCACTAATAGGGAGAATGTCTCCTCATAGTCTACACCATTTCTCTAGGTATAACCTTTTGCCACAAAACAGCTTTTTATCTCTCCACACTTCCATCTTCCTTGTGCTTAACCTTCAGATCCCACTTGTTTCCAATGGTCTTGTGTCTAAGGGGATGATCAACAAGTAATCAAACTTGATTCTTCTCCGTGGAAGTCATTTAATCTTGCATAGTAGTCATCCACTTCTACGAATCAAGTGACGATAAAGTCTCCCAGTATAAACTGGGTTCACCATTATCAAGTGTGGCAAACATGAACGACTCACTCTCAATCGTAAAACGACGACAAGGAATCTTCCCACAACTACTCCTACGCATGAGATTGTTGGAATCTGTGTCCTCTAGGACACTTCCACTAGGCAGTAATCTATTCCCACTGTCCACAACATCCGTAGAATCCGTAGGATCATGTTGAGAACTGACGTTCTCATTGGTGTTTGGGTATGTGGTGATCTTCACTAGTCCTAACTTTGGCTCATTCATCTCGAAAAGCTCTAGATTCATCCCTAATCTCTTTTTGCTTAGGAAATCATCCTCGATGAAATTCACATCACGTGACTCATTGTAATGACTTAAATCGTCGAATAGAATATTTCTATTAATTAAAAATAATTAAATCATATTTTTGGTGTTTAATAATGATTTGCAAGGCTACATTTGGGTATGGTTGTTTGTGATAATAAAATATGTTAATTGGGGTCCCTAGTGTAATTAGGATACGTTGGGGGTGAACCTGTTATTTAATTTTTGATTTTCAAATCTCCTATGCACATTGAGCATATGGAAATATGGTGTGCGTGGACTTGGTCTTGTGAGAATGGAAGGGGAGTTGCCATAAATTTCTCCCTCATCTTCCATCTTAAGAGACACAAGCTTTGAATGGTTTCTCATAGAGATTTTGAGAAGAGAAGTATAAAGAGAAAGAGTGGTTTAGATCTGGAATCTAAACCCTAGTCGCCCCATTGCAATGCCAAGACAAGAGAAGAAAGGAGGAGGAAGAAACAAGGAAAATAAAAGGAGAAGAGAATAGAGTTGCTAAACCAAGGAGGAATTGATCAAGTTGAATCTTACTGTATAGTCTTCTTATGTGTTCACTTATTTGTCATGATCATGTTCTTGTAAGTTCATATGGGTTTATGTGATTTAATGCATGTTATTTCATTTGCGTAAAAAATGGTATTTGGAATGATCTCGCATGCTTAATCATGTTATTTTGATGTTGTATGGTCATTAGAGTAGAAGAAAATGGATTTGGAACCACTTGGAAGAAATTCTGGAAATCTGGAAATCACCAATATCGTGGCCCGTCGGCAGGTATCGGTACACTTGTGAGCCTGCCGACAGGGGAGAGCATTTTCCTTGGTTGGACCCGTCGGCAAGCACTGGTACACCGGTGGCCTTGCCGAAAGAATGTTGGTGCAGGATTCTACCCATCGGTAGGCATCGATACACCGGTGGACCTACCGACAGGGACCCATTTTACACTGTAATAGACCCATCGATAGGTACCAGTACACCGGTGAACCTGCCGATGAGACTATTACAGGGGAGCCGGGTTGGATTTTGGTTGGGAAATGATGCGGTTTTGTGTCATTGATTTGGTAATTGATTTACAGACTCAAGTTTGATCATGGGTATCAACGTGATGTTCCATGATGTTTGGTACCCACCATTCACCCTTGGTCGTGAATATAATTGGCATTGGGATGCCCTGAATTGGTATTTAGATTGTGAGTTTGTTGGATTTGTGTTGAAACATCTAGGAATCTAATGATGGCATCTAATCGGATTATCCCCATGTATGGATGCACGAAAAGTTTTTCGTTGATGATTATCACTTGGTTCCTAGTTAATAATGCATTCATGTTAGGCTTATGTAGACTGTTAAGTGATCCCAAGAGGTGGTAAATAAGGGGATTCCTTGCGAGGTTCCCTAAAGGTTGACTATACACCTGTGGGTTGAAACCCCCACTCAAACTAGGGTAGGATGCTTGCGATCTCCTATACAAGTTGGAATCCCTTGACTATTGTACACTCATAAATTAGCACTTGTGGTTGGAATTCCTTGAGTAATCTATACTCATAAATTAGCAATATGATGGCCTTCGTACCATGGGTTAGCGCCCGGAACAGAGAGGGGGCATCCGGCTGTTCCTGGTGACTTATGTCCCGAATTTTGGTTTGGTTGTGAAGCTACATTTGAGGGCACTTAACAGGATATATTTGCTTAGCACATTCATTGCATTTCACTGTTCATTGTATTCTTTGATTGTGCATACACTTAGATCATTTGTCTGATTCATATCACCTCATTACATCTCATCCTTTAATTAATCATGTTGACCTGTATTTATCTCTTGTCTGTATTGCTAACCTTGACTTGACTTTATTGACATCAGATGGGGATGGATGACAGTTGCGATTTACTTTACTTATTGGGCATTCTAAGCTCACTCAACTTCTCATGTTACAGGATGAGAAGGATGATGGCGGTCTTTGATGTGTTGCCGTATTGCTTGTTTCGTATTTAGACTTGTGCTCTTATGAGGGCTTGGGATGTAATAACTCTAGTTAATTTACTTAACTTTATTGAATTCATTGGGGTCATGACTCACCTGAAGTCATCAACTATTTTTGGATTATTGTTTTATCTTTATCTTCCGCACTCTGTTAAATAAAGGTATCATTTTACTTTTATTACTTGTGGTTTGATAGCGAGCCGTGTTCCATGCGTGGAACCCGAAGGTCGCACTTCACGATCCGTGCTGCCCACATAGGGATTTGTGCTACTTGTTTCGGGGCTTGACACTCAATCTGTGTTAGATCCCCATCAGTCTGTTCACGAACAAAGACGTAGCCTTTAGAGTGTTTTAAGTATCTAACAAAGATGCACTTAATCGATCTCTTGTCCAGCTTCCTTCTCTGGTGGAAAGGCACATGAACATAACTTGTCAACCCCCATGGCCTCATGTGAGTTAGATCAAGCGCTCTGTCTGTCCATAACTGGTATGGTGTGCTAGGAAATGACTTCGTAGGGACACGGTTCAAGATGTAGGTTGTAGTCATCAGTGCATCTCCCCAAAAACTAATGGGTAAGAAAGCATGCACCATCATCAACCTCACCATGTCTAACAAAATACGTTTCCTTCTCTTTGCAACACCATTCTACTGAGTTGTGCCTGGGAACGTCAATTTTTAAGAGCCCGAAAATCATAAATAGAAACTTATTTTAACAATAAGGGTATAATAGTAATTTAATAGGTTCTAATATGAACTATATCCTTAAACACTTTAAAACTTACTATATATGTGAATTTTAATTAAGTTATTGTATTAAGACTTTGTATGATCACACATTATAACATAATCTATTGTTTGAGGCTTAATTAATTAGCATTGAGCATAATTAATTATCCTTGGGCTTAATTTAAAGGAATTGGGCTATTTAATTGAATTGGGGTTAAGTAATTAACTATGGGCTTTAATTAAATAAATTAATTAGCTTAATGGGCTTAAGTAGTTTCCTTAAGGCCCAAGAAATTAAAATAGACTTTAAATATATTGTCAAATTCATTTGAAATTAATAAGTTCTAGAATAAATGAGTTATATTTGAATTAGGAGTCTCAAATTGCCTAAAATAGAAGTATACTAGTTGTACTCGGACTATAGGTTGTTTCTAACACCTTAGACTACAAATATAAGACTTTTAGGTCAATCTAAACCTATGAAAATCATAAGAAACGTGGAGAACCTTTGGGAGAAGAGATCTAGCAATTCTAAATCCTAGAAGCCTAGAAGATCAAGTGAAGAAGAAGACCAACTAAAGAATTTTGCAGAACATATGAGTTTTCCTTTCAAATTCTTATTTATTTAAGCCTACGCATGTGTTATAACATGAAGGAATTATTGTGTATGATCGTAAGATCATTCCCCATGTTCTTACACGTAAATCCCAGAAACAAAGATCAGTTAAATATGAAGAAACCAATCCAATATGATAAGAAGACCTGTAGAAGTAACAAAACTAGGATTTTGATCAAAATTGAGATATTGATCTACTTTTAAAAGATTTGTGAAGATTTAGACCAATTTCGAAGGCTAAATACATGTTAGAGAACCTATGGGAGAAGTCCCAACCAGAATGGACCAAAAATAAACTTCGGTTAGTACTTCGGCTAACCGACAACCCAACCGAAGCGTATTGACACATTGATTTTAAACCAGATTCAGCCCCATTAGACCTTATCTAACCTATATATTGAATTTTATGAACTTTGGCATACATCCCAAAACTTCGGTGAACCAACCACCTAACCTAAGACCCAGCAGAACCCTTCTGAAGTGTGAGTCAGTACCCACTAGTTCACAGCACAGACTCCCAAGCCTGGGTAGTTCTTCTGACATTACCTTATTTACGTGAATATCATTTACGTAAATGTCACCATTTTTATCTTTCCATACAAACCCGTAATGTGACTTCTCTACCCAAGTTCGCACCAAGTGGGAAGGTTCTTATAGTCCCCAAAAAAAAGCACTAGTCTGGATACTATAGACTAGACATAATAGAAGGTGAGAAACTACATGATCTTGTAAATGGAAATGGCTTAAGATGTACCATCCATGAAATATGTGACATGCAAAATGTATTACTTTTCTTTTTACAAAAAGAGAGAGAGAGAGAGAGAGAGATTTTGAGATACAAAAAAAGTTCACATGTTGAAACACTTTACAAATATGTCTATTAAAAGTCCAGAAAGGGAGGAATAAAAAATAAAAATAAAAAAAATAAAAAAAGAAAAGAAGTTGAAATCACAAGAAAACCGCATATCAACTCCCAAACGACGAAAGAAGCGAATCGCCATGGGAAGTTTCTTGTCTAAATGGCGTTTCCTATCATCCAAATAGGGGGAGCAACCTCCTAAAAAAATTCATAGCATTGGATCCATATGATGACGGCGATACTAGTAAATACGAAAGTGAAAAGCCATCATTCCCAATTCTTCTCGATCCAAAAGGGATGTACTGTTACGTAACAGCTCATATAAGGATTCAACCTCAACATGAAGAGTGCAGTTTCTGGTTAAGGAAGGGATCAGATTGCCAGAGAGCATCAACCAACCTTACTTCTTGTTGCTTCTCGATGCAATATCGGTAAGCAGGAATCAAGCACACGCACACGGTAAGCACAGAATCTAGCAACTAATACTTAGGAAAGAAACCAAAATGAAATATGTTAGAGAGAAGAAGCTCAAGCATACAAATATCCATTTCAAAAGAAAATGTAGTAATCTCTTGAAGAAGGAAAATGATCTCTCCCCATTTAGAACAATGACTCTTAACCAGAGGAGGCAGAGGGAAATCCTCGAAAATCTCGGCATAGATGTGAAAACTCACAAAGAGCCCAACATGTTGCTCCGACAGGTCATTTGGCCAACAGCGAAGCAAACGTTCTATTGAAAAGTTTTCAGACCAAAAACTATGCCTAAGTACTTTCAATACATCCAAACCAGAGAATAAGTCTGGTGAATAATTGTAGGGAAAAGACATACATATGAATGATCAAGAGCACAAAAGTAGTTCGAAAAAAGAAGAAGAAAAAAACCTTGCAAGTGAAAAATCTAAAATAGTAGGTGCATATATATAGAGTCGGTGCAATAAAGCACTCGAGTACAGAAAAGTGTGGGAAAGACTTCCTTTGGAAATGACATTTCCCACCTCCCAAAAAGAAAAATACATACAAGTTAGACACAAAGCTTGTGCATACATAAAAAGAGATAGAGAGACACTATTGAACATATATCTACCATGTCTTGGAAACCAAGCATCCTTTTGAATATCGCCACCACAAGGTTTAAAGTATATCTCGGTGACCTGAATCTTCACATCCCACTCTTCTACAAAGAGTTTGACATCTTCCACTCACATATTTAGATGAAAGAGGCTGGTAGACAACGTAGTCCACTTAGTGCCACATGATCGTAAAAATTATGAAGGCTAATTCTGCGGCCATAATCCAAGTTATGAAGTTCAATTGTTGAGGTTGTTTCATCCATCCTTCTTACGAGGGAAATTTTATTGATAATCAGAAAAAATAGGGGTTACAATAGTAGTGGGACCAGCACAAAACCAAGCCGCAAGTAAGAAAAATTGAGGTCATCTTATAAACGATGACCTCGTAACAAGAAGAAACTAGTTATGAAAGTCCTGCCATTTCCAATCGGATAATAGCACAAACCTCCCTAAGCAAAGAACTAGTATGCATGTGGCGATTCTCAATAAGAGAGGCACCCTCTTTAGCCAACACATCGGTAGCTGCGTTAGCTTCTCTAAAGACATGGCCAACCGAGAATTGCAGCCATTCAAGCATTTGATGAATTCTAATCCACCAAAAGAAGTAATTCCAGGGAGGATCCAAACCGTTCATCAACCACCCAACCAAGATTTTTAAGTCAGATCTATCTCAACCGAACGAAGACCCGGGTCAATACAGAGCTGAAGACCATCCAGTAGAGCACGAATTACCCCAAAATATTTGTGCAAGACCCATAGTGCGAGAGAATGCAGCAAGAAAAGAACCATAAGACATTCTAGTAATGCCACCCCCACCACCAGCGCCAGGGTTATCAACACAAGCGTCATCTACATTAGATTTAATCTAACCCGGCCTTGGCCGAAGCCAATTGATAATCATAGGTCGTTTAGGTCTAATGGCACAAATAGGAATTCTTAAGGCTGCCAACATAACAAAATCCGAGTACGAAACTCTGCGTTTTGGACGAAATACAAAATTCAATTCAGAGAGCCAGTTACAAACCTTCTTGATAACAAATGCAGAATCATGACTGCAATTTTCAAATCTTCTAAGATTGCGCTCCTGCCATAACTCCCATAAAATAATCGAAGGAAGCAAACCAATAATAATCCCAGATTGAGAGGTGAAAAAGGCAGAAGAAAGCCATAATAAGCAGGGATTCCGAGCAGTGTCCAAACTAGGTTAGGTAATCTAGCAAATATTTGCAAAGAAATTTCAGACATCCATCGCAAGCTCACTCGTAGCAAAGAGGTGATAAATAGATTCCTCAGAGGACATTGCACAACAAGAGCACTTTGATGCCATATACACTCCAAGCCTCTTAATTGCGAGATCCACTGGAACAGCATTATTCAAAATTTTCTAAGAAATGATCGAAATTTTATATGGAAGAGCCTTATGTCAGATCAATTTCAACCGTGGGAAGAGCAAAAAACGCATCACAAATCACCTCATAAGACAATTTAGTAGAGAATACCCCATTCTTACTAGGCATCCAGACGGGTTTATCATTACACTCAGAGGGACAAATATGATATTTCTCAATTTTACCCTTGACGAAATCAATCACACCGGTATCCATACTCTCATGAGACAACTCAACATCAAAGAAATCCTTAACAAGACAAGGAGAGGGCCACATTCTATCAGGGAACGAATGAGCTAGAGAGCCAGACCTAAGCCAGTTATCCAAGAAAATGTCCACATT
>JAUPMG010275929.1:0-18873 GCA_031762675.1 Pachysandra terminalis | reverse complement strand
GTGTGGACGGTAGTTCTCACCCAGTTCTCAGACAAAAACAGACGTTGGACTTGAATTCCTAAGGGTTGAGAGTCCCCGAAACTATGTTGGCCACATGGAATCAGTAGTAATCCTAGGTCTATGTTGGAGACCGTTCACCATATTTGGTGCTTAAGGGTACTCACTGGGTCTGACGCGGGCACATTAATTCACTATATAGATCATGTCATTCATTATTACATATCATGTGACTGAAAAGGGCCATCATGATTGGTCTTGATATTATTTGTTCATTTCATATCATTTAATGAACCTACCTTGCATCTAACATGGCATAGCATGCATGATCATATGAGCATGTTATTGTTTCTTTAGTTTTGCATATTATTGCTTGCTGGGACGTGTAGCTCAGGCCTTTGGCCACAAACATTTCAGGTTATGTCGATGCACCTGATGACGATACCGAAGGAGCATACGACGAGGATGCACGTGGCGGGGTGCGCAAGGAGCGTTCCTTCTGTTTGCTTTGAGTACTAGATAGATTTTATGTAAACTTATTTTTGTTAAGAACTATGTAAATATTTCTTTTGTAAGTGTTGTACCCCAGACTTGTATATATCTGGGGTTTACTTCTTTTGGTTTTGCATGATAGATCATGTGGGTTTTATACAAATTTAGATGTTGACGATGACGATGTATATTCAGGTTTTGATGATGTTATTTTCGCTGCGTATTTTGATATACGATGATGTTGTATATCATGCTCTGAATGAAATTTATGGATGTACCACCCTCTTGAGTTAATAATGATTATTAGATGAGATTAATTGAGGGTGAGAGTTGCGGCTTGGAATTCGAGGTCTAAGCTCGTGTGAATCACATGCTTTACCTTAGAATTCGGGTCGTGACAGCTGGTCTCCCTCTTCTTCCAGCCATCTACAATGTCACAGGAAGGTATAAGTTACTAAACCTATAGTTCATATTCTAAAGTTCAAGCATAAACTTTCACACAGTTTCAATCAATCAATCAATCATCACACAACATAAGTTTGATTTCTAAGTTTTTCCTCCTAACTTCAGATTTCTAAGTGATTTCTACTTTCTCTAGTGTTCTCTTAAACTATCTCTGCTACAAACCTAGTGCTCTGATACCAATCTATCACGCCCCAGATCCCATAACCAGAATCCCTAGGCGAGATGGCACAGAACACGAGGCGTAACCTTCGGGATCCATTTCTGGAGCGCGGATTGACAACATCAAAACCAAAGTAAGGATGAAATAAATACTGAATTTATTCATAAACAGAGTAGCGGAAGCAATTACATAGTAAACTGAAATAAAATCTAATCAAATGGCTTCAAAAGAGCCTTATTACATCTCATTGAAATAACCAATTTTGTATAGAAATAAATAAGAGAACAGGTAAAATAAAACTATCATGAACTGTAAGCGTCCATCCTTCAATATCGGCCTGCAACATGAAAGTTGCATGAGTGTTTTGAATACTCAGCAAGCATGATCCAGTCAACCATTTTATACAACATATATGACTAAAAATCCAAATACATCAATAAGACAACATAAATCAATAACAGGTGATATGATATGAGTATGATGTAAGGATGATCAAACAGATGGCTTAATGAATGCTCAAACAAGAAATGCAATGCGATGTGGTTATGCCTGTGTTTATATGATAGGTTAAGTGTCCCTTATTGCAGCTTCACACGAATTCGGGCTCTGTATGTCCCAGGAACATCTGGCTGTCCGATATCTGATCCGGGCGCTAAACCATGGTTCAAAGTCCACCATATGCTGATTTAGAGTGTACAATACCCAAGGTTCAGTCGACCTTATGAATCAACTACGATTCATAACTTATTCTGTAGGACTTTCAACCCACGGGATTAGGCAACTATGTCTTTCCCACCAACGGGGCACACTTAACAATTCACATTAACACAATATGGATGCTCTCTCCTATGGAACGTGGATGATAGATCCCCTCAAAAGCTATACACGCGCCCATACATGCTCCCATACACGAGCATAATCCATTGAGATCCATCCTACACATTCCTATGATATCAAAACATAATTACACTAAAGTATCAACATCTATCCTTACCTAAGTGTAGACTAACTGAGAAGTGTATCTAATAGGTTGCTCATGCTAAGGGCAACAAGTAGATCATTCCTACTACTCGACCCTAAACCCCCACTTCAACCCAAAAATAAGCATCAGTAAGCCCGAACCCAAAAGACATCCAAACCCTCTTCTAAGTCTAACACTAGGTTGTTATCTCTATGCAATTGCGCTCGATCGAGTTGCGATCGATCGCGCATCTGCGATCGATCCCACTCTGCGCTCGTTCAAGTTATGATCGATCGCACTTATGCGCTCGATCAACTGTCTGTAGACAGTGACTGCGAAGTCACTGTTGTTGCTCTATTCTACTAGTTTCTTATAACAAGGGTCACAAACAGATCTTTCTATGGGTTTTACTTAGTCAATTCCCATCTAACGATTCGTATGAATTCATCTTAAATACCATACATGAATCTGATATGGATAATCATACATTTTCACCAACATCATAAAAACTGAATTTAACTAAGATGCAGAAATCATTCTCATGTAATTCCACAAAACAAAACATGCATATATGCATAGCAAGGTCAAATCATGTTCTTTCTATCACTAGCAAAATAATTCCTCAAGGATTAAACTATAAATCCATGCCAAACCAGAAACATGTTCAATCACAAGATGGGAAAAACAAGCATCATATATCATCATATAAGCAGTAACCGGATAACCTACTTACTGGAACTTGGATTCGAGTAAGTTCAGGCAAATTGGCAAGGCTACGAACTGGTAATCTCCTCTTCTCCTTCCTCAATCTGGCAATGGATTCTGGGTTCAGATTGCACAGCCTTCCTCTATCTCTCGTACGGTTCTATCTCTAAGCAATAACCTCAGTTCAGTTTGAATGAGGAGAACGAATGTGAGGGGAAGAAGAATGGGGATAGCCTCCTTAGTTCTCTGCCTTAACAGCAGCAACAAGGGGACACGTCTGAGTTCGTTCCCCCATGGCTGGCTCAACGCACGACCGTGCTTTCAAAACAGTTGGGGAAAGAGTCTTTTACAAGACCCACCCCAAAGAGAAACTAGATTTACATTAAGGTCCTCAAACTAACACACTAAAGTACAGAAACACCCTGATTCAAATTAAATACACCAAACCATATGCATAATTTATAATTAAATTAACCAAATAAACTCAGCAAATAGGAAAAATTTTCTTAAGGGTTTTAGGTCATTACACAAGAATCTGGAAAACACCCGCCAACTGTGGGTCCGTGTCGGCCCCAGCTCCAGTGCTGAGCTCTCCCCTATTGTTGCATTCCTTCTCCTTTTGGCCATCTACACAACCAAGCAACCATTAAGTCTACAGTATGCTACACATCCTAGCTAGTACACAATAAACTCAAATCAATACAACAACCATCATAAAATCAAACAACACACAATTCCTATGGTCTTTCTATGCTTCTCCACCAAACTCCAGTTTCGATGTGATACGTAATGTCACTAGTCTTCAAGAAACCTTACTCTAAGTGAACCTTATGATCTGATACTGTAAGGACCTAAATCCATTAAAGGATTGCCCATATTTAATTATTTAATTTTACATAATTTTTGGCAATTTTCTGGATTTAATTAGTAAGTATTATGTGTTTAGTTAATATTATGGGGTACTGTGTAATGTACATGAGGAATTTGGGGTTATAATGATATTATAAGAACTTGGGGGCTGATTGAATTAAATAAATTCAATTTGTTAAGATGGGCGCCCGATCAGCGTGCATGCTCATCGTGGAGGGTTCATGTATGGTAAGGAGAGTTAAGGGTTGGAGGATTTCTATTCTCACCCTAATCTTTTTTTACTCTAGATCTAAGAAACTAATAGGGATTGAGAAGAGAGAGGGTGAGAGGCTGCGATTGGCGTGAATCTGAGTTCCCCTTGTCTACATTGTTGCAGCCGGCTGATAGTGAAGAAGAAGACGAACACTAGAGAAGCTTTTCAAACCAAGAAGAAGATCACAGGTAAGTTGTATTCGACAGTGTAATCCTGTTATGAGATTTCAGATCTGTGAGTGTTATGTTCTGGTTTGTTATTTTCTTTGATATTTCAATAACCATGATTAGATCCATGTTGATATATTGTTTAACTGATGATATTTATGTTTGAGTATGATTTGTGTGTTCCGTACTTGATTTGGTATGATTTCGAATTGATTTTGTATTTTAAAGTCCAAGTTTCGAGACCCAGAAGTGTGCCCAGAATCAACACTGTCGGTAGGCACCGGTCCACCGACTGGTCCACCGACTGAGAGTAGATTATAGGCTTATTTGGGAGTTCGGTAGGCTTCGGTCCACTAGTTTCTCCCCCGAACACCTGAGAAAAGCACAGAGCGGTTCGGTAGTCTTCGGTCCACTGACTACTCCACCGACAGAGACTATTATCTAGTTGTAATTGGCTATTCGGTAGGGTTCGGTCCACCGATGACTCCACCGAAGCACTGGTATTTTGTACAAACGTGTGGATTACCTGGGTGGATGATGAAGGGCTTAGGCCATTGATTGTTATTGGGTTCTGGGAATAAGTTTTAACCTGAAGGCATCTAGCCTACATGAGGGGAGTCAAACTTGGTGTTCCGAAGTTGTAATGACCATCATCCCACCTGAGGTTTGATGTTGATTAAATATGGAGATGTCATGGTTTGTTGGTTATGTGTGATTGTTTGTGGTGTGATTACTTGATCGAAGCTTATGATGGTTTACATTTAGATTATCCGCGTGTATGGGCGGGTGGATAGTTTCCATTGTTGATCTTCATTTGGAGTCCTAGTTTAATGGATAACATACTAGGCTGCTATCGAATGATAAGTGAACCTTGAGGTGGAAATCTACAAAGAAACTATGCGAAGCCTCTGGTTGGGTTGACTATATACCCGTGGGGTGAAGTGGCCCACTTAAGCTAGGGTAGGATGCTTGCGAGATCCTATACAGTTCTCTATCCCTCGAGTATGGTACACTCATAAATTAGTATATGGTGGCCTTCATACCATGGGTTAGCGCCCGAAATGAACAGTGGGACTTTCCGGCAGTTCCTAGGATCGAGGTCCTGAATTGGTTTTGGTTGAGAAACTTCATGTTGAGGTCCACTTATGAGGAAGTGTTAGTTTACTTCATTCACAATGCATATCATAATAACTGCTTGTTCCTCATTGCATTCACTATATGACATGTGATTGAATCATCCATCTCATTTCATTTCATGTTATGATTAACTGTTGTACTAACCCTGTTGATCTGGTTTCCATAAGAGGACGGGCAACTTTCTATACTCTTATTGGGCAGTCAATGGCTCATGCAACTTCTGATGTTGCAGGATGGAAGGAGTGAGCACTGTGTTAGATTATGCTACTGTTGCTGTTGTTGCTTGACTTACATACTATTTGATGGTTTATTTGATTTGTGCTCCCGAGAGAGATATGGTTGTAACAAACATAATTTATGTTGAAGGAACTTGTTCGGATTTTTATTAGACCTTTTAGATCTTGGCTTAGATGAAGCCTAAGATCATTTATTTTCTTGTAATTGTTTCATTTAGACTATATTGTTTGGTTTAGACTTCCACACTGATCATTATTAAATAAAAGTAGTTATTACTTTTATTTTGCTTGTGATTTAGTAGCAATCCGCGGTCCATGCGTGGATCCTGAAGGGTCTCACCTCGAGATCCGTGTTATCCTTCATTGGGATTCATGTCACGGGATCTAGGGCATGACAGTTTGGTATCAGAGCAAGGTTTGTTCAGAGTAAGGTTGCTAGAAGACTAGTGACATTAGGTATCACATAGAAACTGGAGTTAGGTGGGGAAAATTAGAAAGACTATAAGATTTGTGTGCTGTTTGATTTCATTATGGTTGTTGTGTGATGTGTGTTTGTTGTGTGCTAGCTAGGATATGTAGCATATTTTAGACTTAATGGTTGCTTGGGTGTGTAGATGGCCGAAAGGAGAAGGAATGCTACAGTAAAGGAGAGTTCAGCCACTGGAGCGGAGCTGGAGCTAGGGTTCATACGGACCCACAATTGGCGAGTGTTTTCCAGACTCTTGGAGCCACGGCTGCACTTCAGCGTGACCAGATGCAGCACCAGGCTACTATTGAAGAGAGGGGGACTTAAAGCTTGGTTGTGAGTTGGTTAGAGAATTTTAAGAAGTTAACTCCACCGAATTATACTGGACGAGGTGAGCCTCACTTAGCTCAGGACTGGCTCCTTCATATCGAGCGGATATTCAAGACTATGGGATGTCCTGATCAGCAGCGTGTACCTCTTGCCTCCTTTTTGTTGAAAGGTGAAGCCCTCCATTGGTGGGATATTACCGAGAAGAACTAGATGACTGAGATGACTTAGGAGCACTTCCGTTCGCAGTTCCTAGAGAACTATCTACCCAGCAGCTACAGGAGGTAAATGGCTTCCGACTTTATGAGACTAGAGTAAGGCACACAGTCAGTGGCACAGTACGAGGCCCGTTTGGCGATGCTGTCTAGATACACGCCACATATGATAGCTAACGAGGTTAACAAAGCAGCTAAATTTGAAGAAGGCCTATGCACAGCCATCCGGTCTAGGGTCGTTCCACAGCGCTTGATGACTTATGCTGAGGTTTTGGAGTGTGCCAAACACATGGAGAGAGACATGGATAGAGCCAGAGCAGCCACACCGAGAGACCAGCCCAAGTCAGACAAGGGTAGATTCCATCCTTATCAGCAAAGATCGGGCAATGACAAACGGCAAAGTCACAACAACTGGCGAGGGAGGACTCCTCTTAGAGACACTGCAACTTCTGTCACACCAGCACGAGATGCACCACGATAGCGTCTACCTCCTAAGGAACAACTACTCCATAGGCGTGAGACGAGGACTAGCTACAACTATGGCAAGGAAGGACATATCCAGCTGCTTTGTAGCGCACCACGGAGAGACGGTCAGCCTGCACCGCTTAGATCCGCACCTCAAGGCAAAGTCCATGCCTTGACAGACTGTCACGCCCCGGATCCCAATGCCCGAATCTCGAGGTAGGTGGCACGGATCACGAGGTACGAACTTCGGGTTCCCAACAATGGAACACGGATCACAACAATTCAACCATAAAAAAAGTCTAATAATGCATTCATAAAACCAAATCAAAGTGCGGGAGTAACTATCCAATTACATCAAAAAACTTGCTAATGGGTTCATAAGAGCCTACAAACCAAAATAACTACTCATGCCAACCAATTACATCAAATCTGAACTATTAATCACAAAACAAAATTAAGACTGCAACAGGAACATCATCAAGTTCACGCAATGTCATCAATCTCCTAAACCTGCAACATCAATAAGTTGCGTGAGCTTAGAATGCCCAGTAAGAAGTAATTATGTCGTCCATCCACAAAGAATCACATCAGTCCAAACAACATATAAAACCATGAAATCAAAGGCAATCATATAGCAGTAAACATGTTATACTAATCAATTCATATCAAATAAGTATTCCATCATGCCAATCAATACATACGAAAGCACTCCACTATCTGATGATCAGCTAGTTCACAAATCTCCACCAACCCTTGGTCCACGACCTTACGGTCAATATGTCCCCACATTCAATTATCCCACGTGCATAGCGTGGTCTTATACGATTCGCAACCTACCGGGCTCAATTCCTGAAGCTATTTCGTACATTTAGGGATTAACACCCAGGGAGGCCATTTAGGAGGACGTTTACCCACGTACATTTAGGGATTTAACCCAAGGAGGTCCTTTTATCAAAGATGATTAGCAATAACAACAAATTCCATCTCAATCTGAAGTATCCCAAATAATAGGAATTCCGGTGATAGAATCCATCGGAAACTATCCATGTGCCCAAACACACGAATAATCCTCCGGAAACCATCCTTCCCAATAATCAGTAGGATCACCGGTGATAACACCCTTCAGAACCTATCCGGGCGCCCAGACACTCGAACAATCCTTAGGAAGCCATCACAGGAATTCTTTCCAAAGAAATCATGCATAATTAAATACATGCTAGCACAAAAAACCAAGCGGTCTAAGATTCTTCAAACACATGTAATTCACAACCTCAAGTCAAGTGGTCAAGTTCCCAAGTCAATCAGTTCAAATTCTCATGCCAAACAATTCTGGAAAAACGGTCCGTACCTATCCATGCTATTCGGTGGAGTCTTCAGTGGAATGAAGCCTACCGAAGGGTCAATTTACACTAAATTTAAGGTTCTGTCGGTGGAGTAGTCGATGGACCAAAGAGTCCTCCGACAGGTCTCTGTGGTTTCTAAATGTGGTTCGGTGGAGCACTCGGTCGACCGAAGCCAACCGAACAACCAATTAAGCCTGTAATTTGCATACTGTCGATGGACCAATCGGTGGACCGATTCCTACTGACCGTAGCGAATTCTGGGAATTTCTGGGTTCGTGAACCTGATCATTTTGGTATCCGTTTTCCATTCCCATTAATATCAAGGCTCTAGAATCATCATAATCACTATAATATACTTAAACAAACATATCAAGACACATATAATCATTATAATCAATCAAATCACAGATTAATACATACATGCATATATAATTTCTGAAATCAATCTAACAACCTATCAGATTTGTATTACATGAATTATCATCACATAACAACAATATATTGACATGAAAAGCAAGATCAACATGGTTTAATTCACACATGCCCATAATATCAATATTAAACACATAATTAAGCAATAATGACTTCCGGAATCCAAAGAGAAATATACAGAGATTACAACTTACCGATTATGATCATTTTTATCCTTGAGTGTTCTTCCTTTCAGCTTCTTCTTCCACTTCAAACTCAACCCAGCCACCAACGTTTCTTCCAATCTTTCTCTCTCTTTTTCTTTCAGCAACACTCTAATCTTTCTTCTGCTTCATGCCTCAAACGAATCCCCTCTTAGCCTTTCCTTTATAGACTTCAATTCTCTAACTCCAATTTCAGATGCACCTCCCTTCCTTAGCAAAAAAAAACCCACGCACCTTCCTAGTCCTTCCTCTCTTCCAATTAGAAACTTTCTAATCTTGTTCTAACTAATCTCTATTACTTATTTCAATCCAAATGTAATTAGGAACTAGTATTGTACTTACCAACTTAACCTTCTAGTTTAATTAGAATCTTTCCAGAAGAACCCATTATTATTTTTAAGTAAATTACAAAGACACCCCTAGCCCTCAATTAGGTCCACACGTTTTCTCCTAATACCAACCCATTAATCATGACCAAACCAATTAGTTAAGCCCAGTAACCTAACTAGTGTTCCACACATCCAACTCAAAGTCCAGCCCAATTTAAACTTAAATAATTACAACACACTCCCCCAACTACTTTATTAATTATGTTTTGACCCCAATTCCACAATTCAATTAAAAGACATCACTTAATTATTAAATTCTGAGTTAGGGTCACTACTACCTTCCCCTCTTAAAGAAATTTCATCCCCAAAATTAAGAAATGTTAGATTTCTAGAATGTTCAATCCTATAGTTTGTTATGCTTCAATTATGATGTTATAAATGCAACAAATGCTCACATACAAAACAGTTTATATCATCTTAATTCAACATAAAGTAAATCAATCAAACAAGTGTGTGCGTACAATACCTTCGATTACCGCTTTAGCCACCCTGTCACTACACTCATTTGTCTCCCTAATCAGGACAATGACTCTCACCGGTTGGGATGGTCGTGTCGCTGCTACCAATTGTTCCTCTTGCTTGCTAGGCGACATACAAAACCTCTGAATGTGTCCCATCTTCCCACAATTGTAACACTTGCATGGTGGTCATGGCTGAGGTGGTGCCACCGCACTACCCGTAGTGTCAACTGGAACCAACTGCTCTTCAGTCCTTTGCCTCTTATCTGAGCTGTATTCTCCATCTCTCTACCTCGACTTATGAGTCTTCTCCCTATCTCGGTTACTTCTCTTCTTATCGACGGTCGCAAGACTTCCTCAAACTTGGTAGCCTTGTCAGCTTCATCTGCGATGATATGTGGTGCAAACCTGGACATCATTGTAAATTGAGCTTCATACTGTGCCACAGTAAGCAGACCTTGCTCTAACCACAACAATTCTGATGCCATATGCCTCCTACAACTACTAGGATGGTAGGTCTCTAGAAATTGACTCCTAAAGGTTTCCCAAGTCATCCCAACCTCCATGCTCCTCTCCACCATGTCCCACCAATGGAGTAACTCACCCTTCAGTAGAAAGGTAGCAAAAGACCCTCTCTGGTCATCTAGACTTCCCATGGTCCAAAAGATTCTTTCTATGTCTAACAACCAATTCTAAGCCTGGCGTGGCACACCTAGACCTTCAAATATTGGTGGAGAAAATCTCTTGAACTTTTCTAACCACACCACAGGGGTTCCTATCGCTCTATTCTGCTCGGCACTAGCCTGTCTCTCCATCTGATCCCTTTGGAGAGCTGTCATGTCTCCAAGGATCTGATAAACTCCAGCTAACTGAGGATCAACATCAACCCTAGCCTCGGAAGATGATCCCTCACCCACTGCTCTCCTCCTACCAGCCATCTAAAAACCCAAAACAAACGTTCAGTCTTCCATCCTACAATTCTTATGCTTAAACAATCATACAAATAAACACACAATCATGTTATGCACACAACACAAGTCAATCATGTGAACCCTAGTGTTGCCCTCTATGTTCTCTACACCCTAGGAAACTTAACCTAGAGCTCTGATACCATTCTATCACGCCTCGGATCCCGATGCCCGAATCCCGAGGTGGGTGGCACAGATCACGAGGTGCACCTTCGGGTTCCCAACAATGGAACGCGGATCACAACAATTCAACTATAATAGAAGTCTAATAATGCACTCATAAAACCAAATCAGATTGCAGGAGTAACGATCCAATTACATCAAAAAACATGCTAATGGCTTCATGAGAGCCTACAAACCAAAATTACTACTCATGCCAACCTATTACATCAAATATGAACTATTAATCAAAGAAATAAATTAAGACTAAAACAGGAACGTAATGAAGTCTACGCAATGTCATTAACCTCCTAAACCTGCAACATCAATAAGTTGCGTGAGCTTAGAATTCCCACTAAGAAGTAATTTTGTCGACCATCCACAAAGAATCACATCGGTCCAAACAACATATAAGTCCATGAAATCAAAGGCAATCATATAGCAGTAAACATATTATACTAATCAATTCATATCACATAAGTTTTCCATCATGCCAATCAGTACATACGGAAGCACTCCACTATCTAGTTATCAGCCGGTTCACAAATCTCCACCAACACCCCGGTCCACGATCTTACGGTAAATACGTCTCCACATTCAATTATCCCACGTGTACAGCATGGTTTTGCAGGATTCGCAACCAACCGGGCTTAATTCCTGAAGCTATTTCATACATTTAGGGATTAACACCAAGGGAGGCCTTCTAAGAGGACGTTTACCCACGTACATTTAGGGATTTAACCTAAGGAGGTCTTTTATTGAAGACGATTACCCATAACAACAAATTCCATCTCAATCTGAACTATCCCAAACAATAGAAATTCCGGTGACAGAATCCATTGAAAACTATCCGTGCGCCCATACAAACGAATAATCCCCCAGAAACCATCACAAGACTCCTTCCTAACAATCAGTAGGATAACCGATGATATCACCCTTCGGAAGCTATCCGAGCGCGCATACCTGTAGCGACCCGTGTCTTTAAATTATAATTAAGAAAATTTAATTATAATTAACAATAATTACAGTTTGGGAAGGATTAAATAAGGCTGTGTGCCTAATTAATTGAAATTAGTAGAATTTGTAATTACAACAAAATATAAGGTCCATTGTGTAATATTGGAAACAATGGGGTCACTTAAATAATTTTAAAACCTTATGGAGGCTAGGGTTTGAAATGAGCGTGTAAGACAAGGGGGATGGAGGTGTCTATGGACCCATTCATTAGGGTTAAGTTAGTAGCTTCCCTTGGTATTTCAAAAATTGATGATTAGGAGAGAGTGAGAGTTTCCTTAATTCCACCATCCTTCCAAATAGGATCATGGGTGAGAGGGAAACCTTACCACTTGTAGCATACGATCGAGAGAGGAAAACTGAAATTTGGGTTTTTGCTATAGAGAGAAGAAGAGAGGAAAGAATGAAGAAAGGCTATGGAGGAAGAAGGCTAAAGGAAGGCTTGGTGATCTTCTAGTGTTGGAAATCTGCAGAAAATGATTTGGGAAGAAAGAGGTAGGGATTTTCTCTATTGATTTTATAGTAGTTATCTTCATAGCTTTGTAATGGTGCTATAGATAACATGATAGGATGATTTGCATGAATGATTGATGATTGAATATCACATGTTGCATCCTCTTTTATCTATTGGTAATGTTAGGGATTGATATTTGATGTTGATGTTTAATGTAATGATCATGTTCTACTGATTTTATGGTTAAATAATGTATAATATGATTGAATATGATTCTGGGTATGATTTACAGGTGTAGTGAATGATTCGATCATGATAGTCTAGGTATGTTGATTGGATTTGATATGTTAAGATTTGAATTAGTTTATGTTGATATTAAATCATGTTTTAATGACTTAGAAGTGTAAAAATATGTTTTAGAGAATATGGGCACCAAACCGTAGCAGAAAAACTGCGTTCTGGGCTAAAATTTGATGCTCAGTAGATCGTCGGCATGTATCAAGACATGTACGGAGAAAGCCTAAAACTCTTGGGATAATGTACTGAGCCTCGACAGGCACCGAAACCCTTGGTAGGACTCTCGACAGGTACCGAGACATCTACAGAGAAAGCCTAAAAATCTCGGGATAATGTATCGAACCTCGGCAGGTACCGAGACTCGTGCCGAGACCCTTGGTAGGACTCTTGGCAAGTACCAGGACATCCACCGAGAGGTCATGAAACTCTTGAGATAATCTACCGAACCGCGGGAGATGCCGAGACATCAACCAAAACTCTCGGTAGGAAGCTCGGCAAATACTAAGCATCTACCGAAGTCCAAATGATTCCAAATTTATGGGATGATCCAACATGATGTTTTGGACATGAATATGAGATTAGTTTGACTAAAAAATGGATGATTATGGCCATATGATGTGTGGTATATGATAGGTTTAGTCTTCAGTGTGATTTATCAATTTAAAACCAATATGAGGTGATTATGACTCTAAGGAGTTGAGGTATGGAAGATAGATATTAAGATGAAATTGAGAAGGTTAGTGATGATAGTATAGAGAATTGAATTACGTGAGTAGTGTTAGACACAACTGATGGTATGTTTGTGATTGAGTCTGATATCGAATCAATGGTGATAAGTGAGTGGTACTGGGAGTATCCACAGGGTGTCAGTATGACTGACTATATTGTTGATGATGATAGTAGATGAATGATATTTGGAGTATCTATTAGTTGTGTATGATTGATGGTGGTAGCTGATATGTATGAATGGTTTGTGAGTGGTGCTGGGAGTATCCACTGGAAGTCAATGTGATTGACTATGTGTTTGGTCTATGAATGGTTTGTGAGTGGTGCTGGCAACACCCACTAGTTAATGTGGTGTGACTCTATGTGAGCTCATCAAGATTAAGTGTACTGGTGTATTCTTCCGTGTGGTGAAAGTCCCTTAAAGAATAATTCCTAATGGTGTATTCTGTCGTGGGGTGAAAGTCCCTTAAAGAGTAAGAATGGTGGCATTCTGCCGTGTGGTGCAAGTCCCTTAAAGAATGGGTTAACAGTATACTAGTGTATTCTTCCGTGTGGTAAAAGTCCCTTAAGAGAATAAAGTGTATTGGAGTATTTTTTTTGTGTGGTGAAAGTCCCTTAAAGAAAAAGTCCTACTGGCGTATTCTACTGTGAGATGAAAGTCCCTTAAAGAATAAGAATGATGGTATTCTACCGTGTGGTGCAAGTTCCTTAAAGAATGGGTTGATTGATTGAACATGTGGTTTGGCTAAGCCTAATTACCCTCACATCTGCATTATCATCTGCATTCAATGTGCATACTTGCATCATGTCATACATCAGTAATCATTTGCATATTTTGATTGAACTGAATGATTGTAGCATTGATTGAAGTGAATGTTATGAGAATAGATTGAAGTGAATGTTTGTGAGTATTGCTTGAAATGAATGTTTGTGTGTTGTGACATGGTGGGACCATGTGGATTATGGTTTGAGACATGGTGGGACCATGTGGTATAGTTTTCAATGCATGATGGGATCATGAAGATTGTGTTTGAGGCATGGTGGGACCATGTGGTTTAAGTGTTTGTGCATGATGGGATCAGGTTGATTATGTTTTGATGCATAGTGAGACTATGGATTAACTGTTTTTACATGATGGGATCATGGGGACATTATGATTTATCATGGTGGGACCATGTGAGTGATTATTATGAAATGTTATGATTAGTGTGTGATTGATGATCTTGTTGTAATGTAATGGGATTACATTATATTTTGCAATATATCTCTTGTATAGTAAATTAGTGTGATATTAAGCATGCAATACATTGTGATTGTGATATTACTTGTTGAGTGAAATTGCATGAACAATTTGTATCGTTATAAATCTATGGAAATAGTTGCCGTGATTTCTTTGGATTTCTCTACTGGACTTTTCTCATCCCTTAAGTTGAAACAGGTGAAATAGACTTCCGCTGATTTTTATGTTGTAACTCTAATTATCCATGTGATGATTATATTGTGTGAATGGTTATCAAAATCCATGGCATTGGATCCGAAGGTTATTCCTCGTAAATCCTCAAGATCCTATATTTCAGATTTGGGGCATGACAATACGCTCGAACAATCCGTAGGAAGGCATCATAGGAATCCTTTCCAATTAAATCATGCATAATTACATACATTCTAGCACAACAAACCAAGCGGTCCAATAATCTTCAAACACATGTAATTCACAACCTCAAGTCAAGTGGTCAATTTCCCAAGTCAATCAGTTAAAATTCTTATGCCAAGCAATTCTGGAAAAACGTTATGTACCTATCCATGCTATTCGGTGGAATCTTCGGTGGACCGAAGCCCACCAAAGGGTCAATATACACTAAATTTAAGGTTCTGTCGGTGAGTAGTTGGTGGACCGAAGAGTCTACCGACAGGTCTCTGTGGTTTCTCAGGGGTTTGGTGGATCACTCGGTGGACCGAAGCCTACCGAACACCCAATTAAGCTTGTAATTTGCATATTGTCGATGGACCAGTCTGTGGACCGATACCTACCGACTGTAGCAAATTCTGGGAATTTCTGGGTTCGTGAACCTGACCTTTTTGGCAACTGTTTTCCATTCCCATTAATATCAAGGGTCTAGCATCATCATAATCACTATAATATACTTAAACAAACATATCAAGACACATATTATCATTATAATCAATCAAATCACAGATTAATACATACATGCATATATAATTTCTGAAATCAATCGAACAACCTATCAGATTTGTATTACATGAATTATCATCACATAACAACAATATATTAACATGAAAAGTACGATCAACATGGTTTAATTCACACATGCCCCTAATATCAATATTAAACACATAAGTAAGCATTAGTGACTTCCGGAATCCAAAGAGAATTATACAGAGATTACAACTTACCGATTATGATCGTTTTGATCCTAGTGTGTTCTTCCTTTCAGCTTCTTCTTCCACTTTAAACTCAATCCCGCCACCAACGTTTCTTCCTATCTTTCTCTCTTTTTTTTCTTTCAGCAACACTCTAATCTCTCTTCTGGTTCATGCCTCAAACGAATCCCCTCTTAGCCTTTCCTTTATAGAATTCAATTCTCAAACTCCAATTTCAGATGCACCTCCCTTCCTTACAAAAAAAAAACCACGCACCTTCCTAGTCCTTCCTCTCTTCCAATTAGAAACATTCTAATCTTGTTCTAACTAATCTCTATTACTTATTTCAATCCAAATGTAATTAGGAACTTCTATTGTACTTACTAACTTAACCTTCTAGTTTAATTAGAATCTTTCCAGAAGAACCCATTAATTATTTTAAGTAAATTACTAAGACACCCTTAGCCCTTAATTAGGTCCACACATCTTCTCCTAATTCCAACCCATTAATCAAGACCATTAAACTAAATAGTTAAGCCCAGTAACCTAATTAGTGTTCCACACGTCCAACTCAAAGTCTAGCCTAGTTTAAACTTAAATAATTACAACACATTCCCCCAACTACTTTATTAATTATGTTTTGACCGCAATTCAACAATTCAATTACAATACGTCACTTAATTATTAAATTCTGAGTTAGGGCCACTACACCGACATTGCTGTTCCTCGCGACGACTGTGCTATAAACGCTGTGGTGGAAGGAACCATTCATCTATTTCACACTTCAGTTCGTGTACTGTATGATACTGGTGCATCTCATTCCTTTATTTCCAGTAGTTGCATGGCCTTTTTAGGTTTACATCCTACTGTGTTGGATCATCCGTTGAGCATTGCCAACCCAATTAGGGGAATTGCGACTCTTCACCGAGTTTGTAGAGCTTGTGTGGTGAGGGTAGGCGACCTTAACCTGGAGGCAGATCTTGTTGTCTTAGACATGCCTGAGTTTGAGGTGATACTCGGTATGGATTGGCTTTTAGCCTATTATACCAGAGTTAACTGTTTTGAGAAATCAGTTCTATTCCGTCTTCCAGGAGGTCGATGTCACACCCCAAATCCGAGATATAGGATCTCGAGGATTTGCAAGGAATAATGTTCGGATCCATCTCGTGGATGCGGATAACCATTAATCATGAAACAACCATCACATGGTTAATCAGAGTAATGATATAAAAACCAGCGGAAGTCTGTCTAAATTAAAACCATAATCATCATCCATACTAACCAAGTTAGAAATAACCAAGTAAATCAAACTAAGTTATTATAACTTCATGCCCTCATGAGGTCAAAACAAATAAAATAAAACCAATCTCGTTGTCTCAATGTTTCAATCTCCAAACTAAATAAAACAGAATTCTTCTCCCAGCCCGCATGCTACCGAACTGACCACCAGTAAAAATATAGGTTGAGCAAAGCCCAGTAAAGAAATCCAAAGAATCAACGACAACTATTTCCATAGGTTTACAATGACACATGTTACTTCATGGAATTTCACTTAGCAAGTAATATCACATTTACAATGTATTTAGCATCCTAGATATCACACAAATATACCTTACATGGATGTATCATATATTACAAAGTAACCCCATTACATTACAACAAGTTTATTCATCACATACCATTTATAAGGTGGTAATTCACAACAATCCTATGATCCCATCATATTCATCAATGATCCATAGTCACGCTATGCATAGCAAACAAACCACATAGTCCCACTATGTATAGCAAGTAAATCACATAGTCCCACCATGCACAACAGGCAAAGCACATAGTCCCACCATGCACATCATTTAAACCACATGTTCCCACCATAACTCAAACAGAGTTCCACATGATCTCATCATGCTTCACAATCATACCACATGGTCCCACCATGCTTTAAACACTGTACACATGGTCCCACCTTGTTACAAACCACAATCCACTTGGTCCCACCAAGTCTCAAACACACAACCACCACTTCATGCAACAGACACAAACAGTCACCTTAATTAATGCTCACAAACATTCACTTCAAGCATGATATGCAAATGAATGATGATATATGATATGATGCAAGTGTGCACATGAATGCAGATGGTGATACATATGCAGGAGTAATTAGCCTAGCCTAACCACATGCTCATTCAGAATCAATCCATTCTTTAAGGGATTTGCACCCATGGTAGAATGCACCATTCCATTCTTTAAGGGATTTTCACCTCACGGAAGAATGCACCAGTACCTTGTTCATTAAGGGACTTTCACCTCACGGAAGAACACACCAGTAGACCATGTTCTTTAAGCGACTTTCACCTTACGGAAGAACACACCAGTAGACCTTGTTCTTTAAGGTACTTTTACATCACGGAAGAACACACCAATAACTCAATCATGATGTGCTCACATAGAGTCACACCATAGTAACCAGTGGATGCTCCCAGCACCACTTACAACTAGTCATAGGCCAAACATATAGTCAATCCCATTGAATTCCAGTGGATACTCCTAGTACCACTCACATCATACACAATCACAAATCATAATCAGTCATACTGAAAACCAGTGGATACTCCCAGTACCACTCATAACATACATAATCACACATCATAATCAGTCATACTGACAACCAGTGTATTATGTACCTCATATCATATAAATACTGTAGACACTCAAATTTACACCAATGTGCAGTTTCTTTTGTTTTTGCAGCTCCTTGAAGGCTTGGCTTGGGAACTGGCAACTCGTAATCATCCTCTGAATCCCCTTTCAGCCCCACGGTCTATTTATTCAAACATCTTTGAAATTCCTGAAAACGACCAAAATACCATCGGAAGCATAGACTTTGTATGCCTCATCAGAAGTCTAATTTGGACCTCAAATTCAAAATCTAGACTAAAAATGCCTTCCGATGAGTATAATATTGGCTAGTTTCGGGAGCGTAGAGCAAAATGACCATTTTTGTAACAACCCGGACCAGATTTTTCCAAATTCATGGGTTGTCCAGTCCAATCGTCACCTTCACCTCGTATTTCTACGAGAGTGGCAACACAATTAAATCATAAGCGGAAGTCCTGAGCAGTTCTAGTA
>JAUPMG010275911.1:0-18875 GCA_031762675.1 Pachysandra terminalis | reverse complement strand
CTAACCCTATACATCATATCTAATCTAAGAAATAAATCGATAAAACCGATAGAAAACTCCAAGTAGAAATCACTCCACGTTCCAACAATGTTCACAATAAAGGTATAACTCATCTTGTTCACTTCTTGTATACATAATCAAAACCTTAAAATTTTTGGAACTCTTACACTACTCGAATCGATCAAACAAAAAACTAGGTCACTAGGGATTGAAACCCAATTTAAAACAAAATCTGCATCCATAATTTTATCAATTAAATTCATTGATAAATTCGTTTAGGGTTTAAAATCCTAGAACTTCACTAGCAATACAAATCAACATGTCTAAAATTATAGAATAAAAAATCTTATTGCTTTCCATTCATCTAAAGCATAATCTAATCACAAACATAAAATCTCCACCTCTTGATTTTTGACACCATCACTAGCAACCATATATCAAAGGGTATGAAGAAAACTAGTTGGTCGTATGATACCTACCTCAAATGTGCTTAGACAAATTCCACGAAAATACGAGGCTTATCGCCTTAGGAAAACATGAACAAAATCTTGAAGAACGACCTTGATCTAACGAAGAACGAAGAATCTACGAGCAAAATAGTGAAAAACCTTCCAGGAACGGGGAATCTAGTCTGACTCTCCAGAATAAATTTGAGGCCCTCAGTGATGATGAAAGTGATATGATCTATTATGATTTGGGTCCTGAGTCTCCTCCCAAGAAAAAGAAGAAGAAACGATCAAACAAGAAGGCTAAGGAGAATATTTCGAAGGGGAATATTGTTGAGTGTGTTGCTTCCATAACCAGAGGTGCACACAAACGCCTTCAGCACCAATGAATATTAGTTTGTGTGGCCTGATTGAAACTCGTGTCCGCCATGGTAAGCATACTAAAATTATGGATAACATAGTTTCTGGTTGGGGTCTGATCCACAATTATTGTGTATCCCCTAATGGTCGAATTTGGGTGATTTGGAATAAGGTTGAGATAGATATCTCCATTGTCCTTAAATCTGATCAAGTGATCACATGTGAAGTTTATTTTAGGGAAAATGACAAATCATGTATTGTGTCCTTTGTCTATGGGACTAATGATATTGAAACTAAAAAGAATTTATGGAGGAAGTTTCGTCTATCAACTTGTAATAGACCGTGGATTGCTTTGGGGGATTTGAATGTTGTCTGCTCCCAGTATGAGAAAGTGGGTGGTAGGAAAGTCGATCACAGTGTTGCTAAGGACATCGATGATTGTTTGAATGGTGTTGGTCTTGTGGACCTGAAATACAAAGGTGCCTTATTTACATGGTGGAATAAGAGTGAAGGTCCCGGCTGCATTTTGGCCAAATTGGATAGGGTGTGCATTAATCATGAATGGTTATCCCATTTTAATGCATCTGAAGCTGATTTTTTGAATCAAGGTATTTCTAACCACTCCCCTGTTCTGGTCAGCATCTGTGATGTGGTCAAAAAGAATATCCCCTTTAAATTCTATAACTTCTGGGGTGAACATCAAAATTTTCTGAATGTGATTATGAAGGACAAGTTTATTGATGCCCAAGGTAATGCTATGTTCAGACTTGTGTCAAAATTAAAGCGTAAAGATGGAATTGAAAGTCTGGAGTAAAGGCCTCTTCTCTGATTTGGAGAGACAGATCTCTCTCACCGGGCAAAAGCTTGAAGATGCCTACGCAGCCCTCTCTAGTGATCCTCTGAATATCGTTGTTGTCTTTATTGTTAGGGACCTTGGCACACAGCTGAAAAATTTGATCTTTAATCTTGAATCACAAACGAAGCAAAAATCTAGCATTCAGTGGCTTTAACTGGGGGACAAGAACACTTCCTTCTTTCACAGATCCCTTATGGGTCATAGATCCAGGAATAGAATCCTGAATACTAATGAGGTTGGTCATGTGGTGACCACCCCCAGTGCTATTGCAAAGTGCTTTATAAGCTCCTATAAGTACCTTCTTGGTTGTGCCTCGGCTCCTTTGCCTTAGATTAGCCTAGATGACTTGAATTTGAATTGCCTCTCTGAGGAGCAGAGTTCTCTCCTTTGTAAGCCGTTTGATGCCAAGGAAATTAAGGACTGTTTGTGGAGTCTTAAAGATGACAAGGCGCCTGGCCCTAATGGGTTTACCTCTTTGTTCTTCAAGAAGGCTTGATTTATTGTTGGGAAGGACTATATTGATGCTGTTGAATATTTCTTTTGTAATAAGAGGATGCTAAAGCAGACAAATCATACTCTTATTACTCTTGTTCCCAAAGGCCCCTCCCCCACTATGGTTAAAGACTTTAGGCCTATATCCTACTGCAATACGATCTATAAATGTATTTCTAAGCTCATTGCCAACAGGTTGAATGGGGTGCTAAGCGATCTAGTTGGTCAGTACTAGCTTGCCTTTATACATGGGAGGAGAATATCAGATAATGCGATGCTTGTCCATGAGCTTCTCCACCACCATCATCTCAATAAAGGTAAACCTAGGTGTGCCATGAAGATGGATATTAGCAAGGCTTATGACTCTGTTAACAGGCAAGTGATCCCTTACATTCTTGAGGCTATGAATTTTCCTAGGGTGTTCATTGACTGGAATGATGCCTTCATAACTTCTACCACTTACTTTCTCGTCTTTAATGGGGGGTCTTCATGGTTTTTTCCCTGGCCAGAGGGGCCTCAGGCAAGGTGATACCTATCTCTTTGTTCATGTTATGGATCTCCTTGATTGGATTGTTACTAAAAATATTTCTCTCAATTTTGTTTCTCATCCTTAATGTAGCAAAGTTAAACTAACGCATATTTCGTTTGCTGATGATCTCTATTTATTTTCATCTGCGGATCCTTCCTCCACAAACTTACTGCTATCCTGCCTTGATGAGTTCAAAGTTGTGTCTGGTATTTCTATCAACCTTAATAAAAGTCGTTGTTTCTTGGCCGATGTTGATGAAGTTGACAAGTTGCCCTTCAGCATGAGTATTGGTATGTAGTTGGGTGTCATGCTTGTGCGGTATCTTGGCCTTCCCCCTGATTTCCTCTCGGCTGAAAGTTGGTGATTGTAACTCCCTCATTGATAAGGTGAGATCAAAGCTCAGTGGCTGGAAATGCAATTGCCTTTCCTATGCTGGTAGGCTTCAGCTCTTGCGTGTCGTCATATTTCCAATGCAAATCTATTGGTTGTATGCCTTTATGATCCCGAAGAGAGTTTTGAACTTAATCAACCACTTGTGTAGCTGCTTTTTGTGGGCCTCATCTGAGCAAGGAAAAAAAATTCACAATGTTTGTTGGCACAAGGTCTGCTCTCCTACTAATGAAAGTGGTCTAGGGTTGTTTAACTCCCATTGTTGGAATGAAGCTACTGTTATGAAGCAACTCTTGTTTCTCATGACCGATAAGAAATTTTTGTGGGTCAAGTGGATGCACACATACAAGTTGAAGGTTAGGAGTATCTGGTCTATCAAAGTCCCTTCAAAGTGCTCTTGGATTTGGCGAAAGTTGATAGTCTCTTAGAGCAAATGCATATGAACTTTTTATAGTGACGATTGCTATTGGATTGACTGTATTCACTTGGAGGGATCAGTGGCACCCCAACAGCCCTCTTATTGACAATTTGAGTTGTAGGTAGATATCCCATCTTTGGAAATGAAAGTTGATGTACTGATACATGATGGTAGGTGAGCTATCCCTGAGCATCAATCTAACCAGTACCACCCCTTGTGGAGTTCACTTCAATCTGTTAAAATCATCAACCAGCCTTCTGATAGTTGGCAGTGGATCCCCTCTATGAGAGTTCCCTTCTCTATCCAGAGTACTTGGGAGACCATTCATCTTAAAAAAGACAAGGTGCCTTGGCATGGGTTGATCTGGTTTTCTGGTTGCATTCCTAGGCTCAATTTCTTTGCTTGGATGGCTATATTGGGTCATCTACTGACTCATGATAGACTGGTCGTGATGGGTATTATACATAGTTCCTCCTGCATGTCATGCTCAAAGGCTGCTGAGTCTCACGCGCACCTGTTCTTCGATTACGAGTTTGCTGCCCTGGTCATGAGAGATATTCTTGCAAAATGCATTTCCTCTCACCCTTCTCTTCCATGGTTGGAGGAAGTCTCCTGGTGTTCTACCCAATTCTCGGGTAAGCACTTGAGTGCACGCATTAAGAAGAAGGCGTTTAATGCAGCCATTTATCATATTTGGGGGGAGCGGAATTGTCACGACCCAAACCAGAAATCTCATCGGAGATCCCAATTTGAACTCGTAACCTTCACCCCAAACAAAGCTTGGGAGTGGCAAGCGATTTCTAGCCAAAAAAGGCTAAATATAATGGATATTAAGTAATATATAAAGTATGAGATATTAAAGTTCTTAAATAATATCTAATATAATCATTCATTATACAAGCAGCGGAAATTTAAGCACTAGTCTAGCATTTTCAAATCGATTCCTACTATTAGTTTAGGTAAAAACCTAAATAAAAATCCTAGAAAAGACTAACGTCTATAGGAGATCAAATATCAGAGTCGCAAAGATTCGTTTGGGAAATCATACTAAGATATAGATAATATGGATGAAAATGACATTTATATCCAAATAATAAACAATTGAAAGAAGGTATATATAATACATGTCCATGATCAATCGAAATCTAAATAAAATGTTTATAAAACGGAAATTAAAATAAGGATAATTATTAACTAATACATTACATCAAATAATATGAACAGGTACTACATCTTCATCCAGTCTTCGTCTCGATCTTCAGCTAGCGTACCTGAAATGTGGTTGCTATAAAGCATGAGCTACACTAGCCAGTAAGTAGGATATGTTCAGGAATATATATGACTATTCTAGAAAACATGCAATTCACAATACTCTCAGTCCATACAACAAACAATATAATTAGATGCATGAGGTCACTTTATTGGTTAATGCATGTTGCGCACTTACTTTACAGTGATCACCAAATGTGATCTAGCAAGCATTCAATTATGCATGGGGTCTATGTGAATTTCACAAAGACTGGCCTATCTTAAGGTAAGATACCTTAATGGACTATTCCCGAAGATAAGGTCCTTTCTGATTGGTGATTGTTCGTGGTGGCTCCATCATATGATCTCAATCTTACTACCCAAGGATGCTCACACAGATACCATCCCCCATAAACGCAGAAATAGCAGATTATTCTATGTGCGCAACATAGTTTCTAGGGGTTTCAACCTAGAGGAAACAAGCGCCTCACCTTATTTTCGATCATAAGGACGAATCCCAAGGCCTCACACAGAATTCCTCAGAGAACCACACACTACAAATCAGCTATCAGAGTTCACACATATGATTCGGATATAGGGTCTTACCGATATAAAGTGCCCTCACCTATCATCTTTCCTCATGTCTCTTGGGATCTATACCTAAGATGCATCCCGCACCATGGGAGAAAACAACCATTGGTCTATTGGGATGATCAGTCCCTCATCCACCTAAATCTAAATCTCCTCACTTATTATGATTTTCAGATCATAATATTCTCATGTAATAAGCCTGGAGTCCTCAAACTATGGACTAAGGAACCGGGTTTTACTCATAGACCAAATCCATAGTCAAGAGTTAATGCTCTGCATGTGAGTGAGTGCACATTAGCTAAACATTCAATCTTTGTGTACAAGGTGAGATAACAACTAACAAGAATTTAGATCATTTAATTCATAGGAGACATAAATTAGAGTCTAAGTAACATGCGTAGTGGAAACATAAAGAGGATGTCATATAAAATGATTTATGTATTCGCTTGGGTTGCACCAGATGCAATAACAGTTATAAGTGTGGCATTCCTCCACTTTTCATCCTTCACCATTTATCAACATACTTAAACCATGAGGGCATGTATACTAATAGTGATCTTGAACTTCTCATAACCTCATGTATAATATAATCACATAATTCACAAGTTACGTGCAGGATATACTATGCTTAACTAAAGAGCACACACACCACATACATTCCGTGTGCTATTATACCAAATCCATTAAACCAATCACAAAGTGTGAATCAAGCTAACAATTATCTTAGAGTGCATTATTATCAATTCCAATCACAATACATGCTATGTATATTAGCTAATAAACACCAAAGCTTAAGGTCAGGTAAACAGGTTCAGTGAGGTCTTCGGCTGGGTCTTCGAAGCACCGAAACCCACCTCGGCGACCCCTTCAACGAACCTTTCAGCGCACCGAAGCATGGTTCGGCGACCACTTTGGCGAACCACTCTGAGATTCGGCGACAAAACAAGGGGACAAATTCTTGATAACCTCTTCGGTGCACCGAAGTCTACTCAGCAGGGTGTTCATACTCGGTGGCCATCTCGGTGGGGAGTTCATACATGGCGACATGTTCGGCGAGCCGAACAGTTCGCCTGCGGTCCAGAAAGTGTTCGGCAACCAGTTCGGCACACCTAGGAGGTCACCGAATGTCGTGAACAGGCTACAATACAGAGGTTTTCTATCCATTCAAACATATAACAAGAGGGAAAACGACTAATATGCATTCATTAGCTAAAATCAATAAAACTACACTCCTAAAACATGATATTAGCCCTACATTTAATATCAAAGAAAATTAAACTATCCTCTAAACATGAAAATAACCTAAAATTACTAACTAAGCATTTAACTTGTTATAAAACATGAAAAAGGAACTCTAAATCATCATCTAAACATTTGATTCATCCAAAGCATATTATGAACATGCAAGGTAAAGAGAAGAGTATGAAATCTAAAATGTGTCTATCTATGTTCATGAAGATATCCACTTACCTAATGAAGAAGATGCAAGAAACCAACAATCTTCAAGCTTGCATCCATCCCCCACCTCCAAGCTCCAAGTTCTCCTCCAAGCTCTCCAAGCCAAAACTCAAAACCCAAAACTAACAAAACCTTAAAGAGAATATGAGATTCTCTTTTCTCCTCTCAAACCAAAACCCTAACACATGTCTCCATCTAGACCCTTCATTTCTCACCAACTCAATCTCAACCCTCCATCTCACTAAACTCATCCTAATTATCTAAACTTACCACTTCTCATCCTAGCCATCTAAACTCAACCATTCCAACCACTCACATCTCAACCACACACTCACACCCACTCTAATCCTAACCTTACACCTCATCACTCAAAAAAGACGAACAAGCCGAGCTTAAACCTAAGCCACACATCACAATGATAATTTATATGATTCAAACACAAGGTCAAACAATAACGAGCTATGCTACGGTGTGTAGCATCAAAGCCGAACAAATATGATATACACAATCACACGGTCAGATCTAATCCGATCGACGATCCAACGAAGAGAAATATTCAACACAAGATATAAAATATAAACATACACAATTTCGAAGTGTGAAGTTGCTACATTATTTTATTCCTATTTAATTACTAACTTAAGCTATCTGATTAACACTGCCCTTAAGTCTATCAAGTTAAACTAATCAGTTTTAATGATCTAGGGATTTCTAGTGTATTTTTGTGTGATTAAGGATGTTAAGTGATCTAAACTAAATTACTAAATGAAATTAACTTGTCAATCTAAATAAATTACTATCTTACCCTAAGATTCTCAGTTATTATTTTTATGAATTATTCAGGTTGTTACAGCCTACCCCCCTTAAAAGAATTTCTTCCTCGAAAATCCCCTACCTAATAGGAGAAGTTGAGGATACTTACCTTGAATGTCCTAAAATTGGTGCTCTTGTCAAGTTCAGGTCATACCTTTTGTTTACTTTGTCTCGTAGTTGTTGTGCCGGCTTCTGATTCTGTTGGCACTTAGAGTCCGGATACGTTCTGTTATTGACATTGCGATGCAATCTGTCGTGATCCCTTTGGAAACTGACACTCGTGCTGTTGGTGTCCATACCTTCCATAGTTGTAGCACTTCTTATTTGGGGTAAAGCGTGGGGCTTTTACTGATTCCTTTGTCTTTCGTCTTTTCTGCAACTCGGCTTGGTAGTCTCTGGATTTCCTTTCCTTCTTCCGATCTCGAGCTTCATGAAATTCTCGTATGTCTTTCTCTACCTTCCTTGCACAGTCCACCACTTCATATATTCTCTCATAACCAATCGGCTCCTGATAATCGGCCTCAGTCCACTCTCGAACCGAAAAGCTTTCTTCTCCTCTTCGTCCACTGCATATTTGGCAAACTGTGATAGCTTTGTGAATTTGGCTACATACTCCATTACTGACTTGCTCCCTTGCTCTAGCTTCATGAACTCAAGTTCCTTCTCTCTTCTGATTGTCTTCGGAAAATACTCAAGGTAGAAACCTCCTTAAATTTTATCCATGAAGTGACGAGATTGATCTCTATTACGGACTTCCACCACCTTCGATCCTCTCCTTCAAGCATGAATGATGCAAAGCAGACCGTATCTGGATCTTCTACTTCCATGACTTCAAATATGTGCTCTATTGAGTCGATCCAGACTTGGGCTATGACAAGATCTGTTGTTACCTTGAAGACAATCGGTCGTAGCTTCTTGAGGTTCTCAATACCGAAAATTTCCCTCTGCATACTGCTATGGAATTGAGCCAACTGTCCTGCATCAAAGTGGCCATATCACCCAAGGCTTGACATATGCTGGCAAGTTGCGAATTGACTGCATGGTTCTCACCAAACAGACTCAAATCTGTGTTTCAAACTCTTCTATCAGCCATTGAAATTCGCTCTAGGTACTTGTGAAAGAGAAGTTAACATCCGCTTTTCTCATGAGTCAAAGTCTCATGTTGTCAGCATTCAACACACAGAAACTTATGAAATATCAGCACCTTGAAAGCTTTAAAAATATCAACATATCAAAACTTATGGAATTGATTGAAAACAGAAGACTTAAGCTCTGATACCACTTTTGTCATGACCCAAACCAGAAATCTCATCGGAGATCCCAATTTGAACTTGTAACTTTCACCCCAAACAAAGCTTGGGAGTGGCAAGCGATATCTAGCCAAAAAAGGCTAAATATAATGGATATTAAGTAAGATATAAAGTATGAGATATTAAAGTTCTTAAAAAATATCCAATATAATCATTTATTATACAAGCAGCGGAAATTTAAACACTAATCTAGTATTTTCAAATCAATTCCTACTATTAATTTAGGTAAAAACCTAAATAAAAATCATGGAAAAGACTAACGTCTATAGGAGATCAAATATCAGAGTTGCAAAGATTCGTTTGGGAAATCATACTAAGATATAGATAATATGGATGAAAATGAACATTTAAATCCAAATAATAAACCATTGAAAGGAGGTATATATAATACATGTCCATGATCAATCTAAATCTAAATAAAATGTTTATACAACGGAAATTCAAATAAGGATAATTGCTAACTAATATATTACATCAAATAATATGAACTGGTACTACATCTTCATCCAGTCTTCGTCTCGATCATCAACTAACGTACTTGAAATGTGGTTGATATAAAGTATGAGCTACACTAGCCAGTAAGTTGGATATGTTCAGGAATATATAAGACTATTCTAGAAAACATGCAATTCACAATACTCTCAGTCCATACAACAAACAATATAATTAGATGCATGAGGTCACTTTATTGGTTAATGCATGTTGCGCACTTACTTTACAGTGATCACCAAATGTGATCTAGCAAGCATTCTATTATGCATGGGGTCTATGTGAATTTCACAAAGACCGACCTATCTTAAGGTAAGATACCTTAATGGACTAATCCCCAAGATAAGATCATTTCTGATTGGTGATTGTTCATGGTGGCTCCATCATATGATCTCAATCTTGCTACCCAAGGATGCTCACACAAATACCATCCCCCATAAAGGCAGAAATAGCAGATTATTTTATGTGCGCAACATAGTTTCTAGGGGTTTCAACCTAAAGGACACAAGCGCCTCACCTTATTTTCAATCATAGGGACGAATCCCAAGGCCTCACACAGAAAATCCTCAGAGAACCACACACTACAGATCAGCCATCAGAGTTCACACAAGGTTATTTCAAGGTGCTTCCAAGTCCCCTCAGAACATCATTTCCCTTATCATTGATTACATTAAATCCTCCTTAAGGACTGCGGATCTGCTGGCTCTTCCTGCTGATTATTGTTCACCAAACTCCTCTTTTCTTTCTGCCTGGGACTTCCCATTTAGTGTGTTATCTGTCAGTGAAGTAGTTATCTACCTACTGTTTTTGTTTCATGTTGCTTGTTGCAAGTTTTGACTAGTCTGTTCGTCCCTCTAGTTGTTGTAATGTGTACTTGTACATACCCCTCTTTCCCCCTTTTATTGGAACTAATTACCTTCAAAAAAAAAACCTTACGTTCTACTCTTCTCTCCTCTAATATCTATTATACTTGAAGCCAAATACTCAAACTGAGTCTAATTAGTATTCCTAGTTAGCCCAAAACCCAAAAGCTCATATTTATAGAGTAGGCCTTGGTTCTCTGGTTCAACCACCGGTTCAACCACAATCAAACCCTTTAACTACACTAAACCACCGGTTAAACCAAAATCACTTAAAGTGCCCAAACATGATACGGTGCATACTCACCCATACAAGCCTACACGCATCATCACACGAAAATGCATATAAAACACAATCTAGCCATCCGATTTGAAATCCGAACCCACCAATCATTAGAATTCAACAAAGCATACAAATAAGCACACATATCAAACATCACACATTAAAATAACCATACATATTCAAACACATTAAAAATAACCACAAATATGTGCCACTTGTACCCTGTGAGTGTGTCACGTGTGCAAAAGTGTACAGATGTCACGAACCAAACGAAAAAATCCCAATTTTGAGATTTCAAGCTTAATTCGTAACTCTCACCCCACATGGCTATAGGAGTGGTAAGCAATATCTCACCAAGGTTGTTAAATCATAAAGGAATTTACGTAAGATAAGTTATGGAAAAAAAACTAATATTCTTAGAATAATACCCATTACAACAACCTTCAAACAAAAAAACAGCGAAAATCTACATTAGTGATCTAGTGCTTCAAATCAATTCCTAATAACTAACGAAATTCAACTAAATAAACATTTAAGTTATAGAGAATAAACCATACTACAAGTTCTAGTAAAACTATCGAATACAATCCTAGAAATGACTAATGTCTATACGAAACCGAACATCATAATATCAAGGTTATTCTAGAAGATCATATTAAAGAGTAATAGTAAAGCAAATGTTACATTCAATCCAAAATTAAACAGCGAAAAATAAATAATAAAACTAAGTTCTATACTTAAACCAATCCCAATTCAAATAGTCATCCAATAAGATAATCCGGTAAAATCTATTAAATCTATATTACATAACATCATTCATAAATAAATGTCTTCATCTTCATCAGGGGTTCCATCTTAGTCTTCGTGATCTTGAGTATCTTCATCTAAAAGACCTTATAGGTGGTTGCTTGAAAGCATGAGCTACACATAGCAAGTAAGTAATCAAGTCCAATATAATCTACGATTGAAGTATGGCCAAAGCCACTCTTCAATGATATCCAATAACAGTAAACATGTGAAAGAAATGACATGGGTCTAGAAAACTATCCAACTACTGTAAATGTGTAAATGAAACGACATGAATCAAGGATGCATGAGGTCAAGTCTTAATTAATGCATGTTGTGCACCTATCATACAAAATCATCAAGTGTGATCTAATCAAACATTCTAATATTGTGCATCACCAATGTGAACCTTCCCTCACCCAAAATAATCACAATATTTCACTAGAAACATGCCAGAAGACAAGATTAAGTATATTGGGGTAGCTACTCCCTTAACTTAATCATGTCGGTCTCCTCACTCAATATGATTGTCAAATCATAACTCTCTTGTAATAATCATGAGTCCCAGAAATATGGACTCTAGAAATAGGGTATTACTCATAGACCAAATCCATGGTCAAGAGCCAATGCAGTGCATGTGAGAGGGTGCACATTAACTAAACAATCAAGTTTGTGTACAATGTGAAATACAAATCAAACACCATCATTGTGATAATCACACAGACAATATGTAAACATGAGAGTTAACTAATTAGGCATCATGTATATGTGAGCAGCCTTAGCTTTAGTTATAGCACATGCTAGAATTAATGTTAGAGTCTAGGACAGGCTCATTCAGAATCTCACCCATCAATTCGGAAATCAATATATATGGCTTATCAATCAATAAGGAAACTACTATATGAAATATCCATAATTTAATAGAATAAACATCAATGAGGAAGCAACTATGTGAAGTATCCACAGTTTAACAGAACAACATCAATAAAGAAGCAACTATACGAAGTATTCACAATCAAGTAAAGCTAACACCGCATTTGATCTAACCAGATCAATTATAAGTTGTATGCAAAGTCAAGTCAATCGGACTATGTTTGAGGAAAAGGTCTAGTTCTAAGATACCTTTACTCAAAATTGAGTCCACAATGAAGTAACTACCATAAACAAAGATAATTTAGTAAAACTAGCACCATAATTAGTCTAATTAGGTCAATATATGCTCGTGTGTGAACTTTCAGTCAAAAAGGACAAGTCTGGGTGGCTCGGTGCACCGAAGTCAGCCACTACGCACCCCTCGGCACACTGAAATTGTCTCGGCGAACTTTCCAGGGACCATGAAATCCCAAAAATCCTTGGCGCACTCCTAAGCGTACTCCTCGGCGCGCCGAGCAAGTTTTTTGGGTTGAGTCTCTTACACTAAAATGGTCATAACTTTCTGTGTAGAAATCGGAATCGCCTAAAATTGGTCTTGTTGAATTCCTAACGAACATAGGAATCTAAAAGTACCAAGGTTGAGGCATTCTGAGCTCGGTGGACTTATCAGTGAGCCAATAAATTTTTTGTGTGTTTTATGGCTTTGCTTCGACGCACTGAGAAGGTTGTCGAACCTCATGTTTGGGCCATTTTCACTGTTTTTCTTCTCATAAATATACCATAACACACAAAATCTTGAAATAATTCATTCGCCACACCTTTCACACCTAATATTCATAAATCATGCATTTTTAGATATCATTCAAACTACACAAACATCATGAATCCAATCTTGCTAAAGGGAACTTGAAGTAAGGTGGAAAATCATGGAATGTGGTGTCATAACCCAAACTCTTGAGACCACTTTGGGTTCAGAGTAGTTTGAATTACAACCTTCACTTCTTTGAAAGGAGAGTGGCAGTTGAATAACAGTTATAGTACTATCGAATTTAAACCATCATTCCAAAAATTTTAAAACGAAGATGTAATACATAATTACAAATGTGCAGCGGAAATAAGAAAGACAGTTCTTGGTTCTAAATCAAATTTACAACGATAGCAACACTGGTATCAACAAAAGAATCAAAATAAAATTATCTGAGTACGATCAGGACATTACACTAAGATCACTCGTATGAATAAAATTCGTCTTCCTCTTCAAACTCTTCTCTTTCCTTCACTTTCTCTTCCACAACTACGTCCTCTACTAAAGCTCCGGAAAAATGTAATGCTAAAAGCTTGTAAGTACTATGATTTCAGGAATATAATTGTTTGTCCTGAAGTTCTTTACCTTTACAGTTCTTTCAATTCCAATTCATAACGGAAATCAAACAATCATATGCATGAGGTAATTCATTTTATTATGCATGAAATGCATCCTAAGTTACAAACGTCACCAAGGTGAGCTAGCACATAAGTCTACATGTTGTGCAAATGCAATTCTGTTAGAGAGTCAATCTAATCAGTTTCCTCCTGATCCAGCCTCCATTTCAGGGTGTTCCAGCAAACTGAATTCACCTTAGGGTATTCCACCAACCTGAAATCATCCCCTCTTATATACGGACCATGGAAATAGGGCCATTCTACAGATATCACGTAGTTCTAAGGTTTTTCAACCTAGGAGGCACAATTCCCCAACTTATTTTTTATAAGTGGCCTGCAGACTGAGACTTGCAGCCACCTGCAGTATCCCCTAGGAAAACGTGACCAGTTCACCTAACTACCGAGGTCCTTTCTTATATTTTCTCATCCTTGGCCAGAACCCTCGGGTTAAGAATAAGTCTATTGAGTTAGCTACGACTCCAACTTAGTCTAGTTGGTCCCTCCCTAGATGTGATAGTCACATCACACTCGTGTTCCATCACAAGACCCTACCTTAAGGTCTCGGAATGCCAGGTCATTCTCCTAGACCTACTAGGGTCTAGAGTCCATGCCATGCAGTGAAGTTGTGAAGTGGATCTGTGAACACTAACTATTCATACATTTCATGTACAGGGTGTATTATAAACTAACTAACACATACATTCATCCATGTCACCCACACCATCAATCCACACTCAATTTGTCCAACTTGAGATAGAATCATACTAGCATCCTACCATGTGCAACTAAGTCATTATGCATTATGCATGCCTTGGTGTACAGGGTGCATTAAGAATGACATGTGAATTCAACATACATGTTATTGTGCGGAAGAATAAAACACTCTACAATCCATCACATCATTCACACACATACATTCCCATATCACATACAAATCAATAATGGATCACACATCATAGAATGAGAATGAAATGTAAGTATTATTCCTACACTACTCAAGCATCCTATAATTACCATCAGCTACCCAAACTAATTTACAGGTTTGAGGTGGTCTTCGGCGTAGACTTTGGCGCACTAATACCTCCTTCGGCGACCTACTCGGCAAACTCACCTGAGATTCGGCGACGATTCCAGGATCTACTTTCCCGACGACCTCTTCGGCGTTCCCTTCGGCGCCCCGAAGCATATCTCAGCGACCCCTTCGGTGAACCACCCTGAGATTCGGCAACATATCCAGTGCTCTCAACTTTTGGCGATCATGTCAGCGCACCGAAGCTACTCTCGGCGCCACGAAGTCTTCGGTGATATTTTCGGTTGACATTCAACCTTGGCGGATCTTCAGTGCACCGAAGGGTTCGCCTAAGGCCCAGAAATTCAAGTTTGACGATCGTTCGGCACGCCGAGATGGCCGCCGAACGTCACGTATAGGGCAAAACAATGGGGTTTTTCCAACCTAAATGATTTCCACTTGGTCTTATACATTCCGGAACATACTATGAGCGATTTAAACCATTCTTACGTGAAATAAAAACCACAAGACTTCACATCATGAGATCAAAATCGAAATGGAAGTATAAATGAAGAAATACAAGATTCAACTCATTATGTTCATGAAATCAAGACTTACTAGCTTTTCTTCACGCTCAATCCACGTTTTTCACCCTTGAATCCTTCTTTCTTCCTCTTTTGCTCTCCAACCTCTTTCCCTCTTTCTCTCTCTTCTTTTATTCTCAAGACACAAATGCCCCTTTCTCTCTTTCCTCTCTCTTTCTATCCTCCCAATGCCACATGTTACTATCCCCTTACTCTATACTAACCACTTCAATCCTAACCCTTCTTTTTCCCTACTCAATCTAAACCCTCTATCTCTAACCACTTCATCCCCACCATACACATCACTTATCTTACACTAACACAAAAGTAGCTAAATAAATTTTATCCACTCAAGGGTTTAATATAATAATAAACATGATACAGACTAGTAATTCACATCACAACAATCGTATGGTAGATTTAACTTCAATTAAAGATCAAACGGGTAGATAATCTTATATTAATGTTTTAGATATAATTAATTACTTCTTAATTGGTTCAGGCCATTACATGTGGACAATGAACACCCAATTCAATCTCATAATACATTGAACAAGTTACTTACTTTGAGAAGATGGAAGATGATTCAAATCAAGGCAAACCAAAGCTTCAAGATCTCCTTCTTCTCCAAGCTTCTCTAACTAAGGAAAAATCTAAGGCTAGGGCATACAAGCTCTCTCCCAAGCATGGAAGAGACAACCAAAGAGAGACCCATACCTCTTGTGTTTGGATCCAATGCGTTGTCTCAAGGAGTACCCTTGATCCCAACCAAAACAATCTAAACCATTGGATGAGAGACATGTGTGGCAGTAGGTAAATCTCTCCAACCACCATGTCTCCTCCAATCCTAGTCACACAATTTAAATAAAGTGAAATCAAACAATCCTAGCCATTCATTTCAAATCAAAAGGAAACAATCAATCATGGCCACACATCATAAGTCAGAGGATGAAGGAGATCCTCACCACACATCACAAATAAAAGAGCCAAGCTAGGGTAAGGAGCTCAAGTTAATGAGGCGAAATCGCAATCGTTCGCAAGGTAGGATTAACCCAATGGTTAATCCAAGCAAAAGCAAATAAACATCATAATGGCTAACAAAATAAAGCATACATGATAAAAAAAGTTCAGGCCGTTACAACAGGTCACTACATTAACACATCATATAATACATCTTACTAACCTTTAATAGTTTGCTTCATTAGTCACATCAACCATTCAATACTTAAACCACACACAATCAGGTCTACACGTGTGCCCATACACATGTGCAAGCCCATCATACACAATGCACAAGTTAAACCATCATAAACACGATACACTAGAATTTTGGGTGCCCTCAGTTGCCCAAACCACTCTTTTGGTCAACCCAGATTACTCAGGCACAGAAACATAAAAATTCCACTTATTGGTACTTGGTTAACCGAACATACTGCTCAGTCGACTGAGCACCTACAACCAACACACAGACAAAAACACCTCTTTTTGTAACCAAGAACACTCGGTTGATGTTCGGTTGACCAAGTACACACCCTCGGTTGACCGAACCACCTGTTCGGTTGACCGAACAACATGAATCCATAAATCTTTAGGGTTTTTCTTTTGGGCATACAAAGGGTCTCTAGTCGACCCGAAGGCCTCCTAAAGCCACACCTTGCATACACAATGAAAACCCTAATTTTTTTCAAAATTTCTACGCTACTCAATTGATCAAATAACAAACCCTAAGTCTATTAGGGAAAAAAACTAATTAAAAAAGAAATCCCATATTCATATTTTTGAATTAAATAAATTCTTTTATCAAATTCGTTTAGGCTTAAAACCCTTAACACTTCAGTATCAACAAATCACATAAACACTTCCAATTTACAGGAATTGAAATCTATTGCTTTCCCCCCATCTAAAGTATAATCTACAAAATGCCATGGGATTTTATAAAAATAATTATAATTAAAGGAAAAAAAGTTAAATTTTTTTGTCATAACTCATTTTATTACATGCTACCCAAACGCGACTAAGAAGCCTTCAAAATTAATTTCATGACTTAGTTTTAGGGAACTAGTTCTTAGAATGAGTTCCCAATCCAAAATGATAGCTAAACCATGCCTAATAATTGTTACTTAGATCTAAGTCACCAGAACGCCGAGCAAGTGCTGGAGCGCAAAAAAAAACAAAAAAAAAATATTTCAATTTCCATTCTTATGCTTAACCACGTATATAACAAAAAAAATAATACAAAAAATATTTCAATTTAACCTTATTTTCACTATAAAACCGATCTATTTTTATATTTTCATAAAAACCTCCAACAAATTACAAGAAAACCCCTTTATTTTTACAGTTTTACTCTAATCCGCATACTAGAAAGTAGTGTAAAACAATCTATTTTTATAATTTCATAAAGAAAACCCCAAACAATTATAAGAAAACCCATTTACTTTTATAGTTTTACTCAATCCACATATATAAAGTCAAATCAACCCCAAACGTTTACACCAAAACTCCTTGACTTTTACAGTTTTACTCAATCCGCATATATAAAGTCAAATCTGCGGATTTGACTTTCAATCCGCAGATTGGGGACGTTTCCGCACTCAGAACCCGAATTTGCGTTCTGGCGTTTACTTTTATAGTTTTACTCAATTGGCAAATATAAAGTCAAATCTGCGAATTTGACTTTCAATCCGCGGATTGGGGACGTTTCTGCACTCAGCGCAAATTCATGTTCTGTGTGTGAAAACACCTCCTTATCCTATAGATTATGTGACATTGACTTAGATATGATATTATGATATGTAGGTTCAAACTGAATGTTTGGGCTATACAACCTTCATCACAAACCCAATCTAAACTTTGGGCTTAAAAATGAATCCAGACCGAACCCAAACCTAATTGAATTAGCCCAATTGAACTCCTATTAGACTTGGGTTGGAAGGTTTCAAGCGGGCCCACCAAATTTACAGGCCTAGATTTTTTTGGGTAAATTACACTTTTGCCGCCTGAAGTTTGTACCACTTGCACTTAAACCTCTTGAGGTTTTTAAAACTACTAGTCATGGGCAAGTGCTTCGCACCTGCCTGTTTTTAGATCACAATACTGATGAATTGGCAAACATCATCTCTAAGATCTGGTTATGTATCTTACTATTTGTATCAACCACGTTATCTGAAGGAAATATGATCATCAAATCAACTTGATCAGCTGTAACCTGATTATGTGGTTAATCTCCGAATCAATAAAATATTGAATACAAATAAAATGTTCCAAACGGATCAGGTGTTCATAATCTTGTCAATGCAAATAAAAGGAAACAAATGTTAAGCTTTTATTTTATTTTATTTTTTCTATTCTATGTATAAACACGAGATGACTTAATCATATTGTTGATATAAACAAAATAAAAGAAACATCAAACTTTCATTTTTACTTTTATATACATATATATATATATATATATAGTGTTCTAATTTATGAATTGAAGAAAATGGGCACTTTTAACTTAACCGTAGAATAACTGTCATGACCTGAACCGGAAATTCCCGATTACGTAGGTTTTCCAGTTCAAGTGCAACCTTCACCCTGTATCTCTACGGGTGTGGCTAACAAAATTAGATTCATAAGCGGAAGTTCTAACAGTTCTAGTAAGATATAAGTAACT
>JAUPMG010275904.1:0-16193 GCA_031762675.1 Pachysandra terminalis | reverse complement strand
AGGACTTAAACATGCGACAAAGGCGATGAATGGAGCTGGTCAGCGACTACAATTTCTCACTTCAATACCATCCGGAGCAAGGCCAACATTGTAGCAGATGCACTTAGCCCAAAACCTCAAAACATCATGGCACATATGTTGATTCAAGAGTGGAAGATGTACGAGAAGCTTGCCGAATACAACATTGGAGTACATGTAGCAGATCAAGGAGTGAGGTTATGCAATATCCTTGCTAAACCTTCACTCAAAACCAGAATCATCGAGTTACAAGCAAAGGAACCACGGATGCAAGACTTGGCCAACGATACCGAACGACCTGAATGGACCAAGGAGGAAGATGGAAGCATATGACTGCAATGTAGACTTCGTGTATCCAACAATGAAGAACTGAAGAAGGAGATTCTAGAAGAAGTTCACCGATCCCGATACTCAATTCATCTCGGAAGAATGAAGATGTACTATGACTTACGGCGAAACTATTGGTGGAAACGAATGAAGGTGGGGATTGAAGATTTTGTGACCAAGTGTGTGACTTGTCAACAAGTCAAAACTGAACACCAAAAGCCAGCCGGAACACTTCAACCTCTACCAATAGGGGAATGGAAGTGGGAGCATATTTCAATGGACTTCATCACCGGACTGCCAAAGACTCGCAACAACCACGACATGATTTGGGTAATAGTGGACAGACTCACCAAGTCAGCACACTTCATACCTACGAAGATTTCCATGAACACGGATGAGTTAGCAAGTTTGTTCGTGAAGAGATCATTCGGCTACACAGAGTATCGGTCACCATTATTTCTGTTCACGGTACCTAATTCACCTTGAGGTTTTGGGGAAGCTTACATAAAACTTTGGGAACTCAACTCAACTTCAGCATTTCACCCTCAAATCGATGGACAGAGGGAAGGGTCAACCAAGTATTAGAAGATTTACTGAGTGCATGTATCCTAGACTTTAAAGGAAGTTGAGAGGACCATTTGGCACTGATCGAGTTCTCTTACGTCAGTTACCAAACGAGTATCGAAATGGCACCATTCGAAGCATTGTACAGAAGACCTTGCCGATCACTCTTGTGTTGGAATGAGGAGAATGTTTACATTCCCCTAGGACCATAATTAGTTGCTAAAACGACTGAGAAGATCAAACTCATCAGAGATCGACTTGCTATGGCACAACATCGGCATAAGAAGTACGCTAATTTCACAAGAAGGAAACTAGAATTCATTGTGGGATATTATTGGGTATTCCTTAAGGTTTCACCGACCAAAGGAGTATTCAGATTTGGTAAGAAGGGTAAGATAGCACCTCGATTTGTTGGACGCTTCGAGATCATCAAAAATATTGGAGAAGTTGCTTACCGATTGCAATTACCATCAAGCTTGGACTTAGTACATAATGTATTTCTTGTTTCTATGCTAAGGAAATATCATCCCGACCCTATGAGTGTGATTGATTGGCAAAAATCACAATCAAGGATGATACAACTTATGAGGAGCAACTAGTGGAGATTCTAGATCAAAAGGAACAAGTGTTACGCAACAAAGTCATATCGAAGGTGAAAGTTCTATGGAGCAACCACGGAACTTTAGAAGCAACATGGGAACTTGAGGCCGAAATGCGGGAGAAGGACCCACAACTCTTCGATTAAGGTACACGAATTTAGAGGAAAAAATTTTCTTAAGGAGGGTAGGATGTAATAAACCAAAAAAATCTTAGGGGCTAATGTGAAATTAATAAAAAAATTATGGGTTAATTTAAAATTTTAGTTATTCCTGAACTATTAGACTTTGACTAATTTTGATTGGTGGATTGTACAACAAAGAGATTGTGTACAGCACATCCAATTTAAATCACTAAAGTTAAACGTATGGCCTAGATTTCGTAGTAACTTTTGCATCTCAATGAATGGTCGAGATTGAAAGCTAAAAAGGTAGTAAGATTCTCTCTAAATAAAATAGAAACTAGTTAGGCTAGAGACTAAGTTTCTAGAAGGATAACTTGTAATTAGAAACTCACATGGGCTGTAATTTAAATAAGAGAAATCTTCTAGGAACAAAATATAAGCTTTTAACTAACAATGGTAAGAAACCCATATTCGAAACTAACACACATGGGCAAAGATTTTCATCCAATGGCTGAGATTAATGACTCCCAATCAATGGATGAGATTAAAGGTTAATAGTTACTAATTAAGAGAGTCTTTAAGTGTATACAAACATAGTATCATTAGAGGTTAGAAATCACACTAATTCATTGGAGAAGAAGAAAAAGAGAAAGATCAGAGGTATGATACACTACACCCCATGACCAAAGCAAGGAAAGTATCCAATTTTAACATAACTTATGGTATTAATAGGTGCTTTTTTATTTTTCAATTGTTTTCCAAAAGTTTTACTTTTTTTCAAGTTTAAGGATAGGAGAAGGTGAGATTATTCTATTCATTGATTTGTGTGATATTTTAATTGGGTTTCATTTGGAATTGAATATTAACTAGAGTCTCTTAACAAAGTTTTATGATTTGAGTTGAAGGAAAGATGGAAATCTTGAGTTTTGGCTTAATCCCGAATTTCGGTATACCTCTCGGCATACCGAAGAGTCCACCGAAACTGCCCAGAAACGTTCGGCATACCCCTCAGCATACCATAGGTCCATCGAACCCAATGAAACAATATTTGGACTTCTGGAAAGTACACCGAGATCTAACCGAGGCCCTACCAAATATAGGATCCAAATTTGACTCCCTAGAAAGTATACCGAACTGACATATTCGGCATACCGAAACCGAACCGAATCTGACAATGTGATCAACCCAGAACCCTTATGATTTTTGGCATACCTTCCGATACACCGAAAAGTCCATCGAAACCTAACCGAACCTGTTCTGCAGATCCCTCGGTCTACCGAAATTTAGAAACTTAGGTTGTTTGATCTGGAATTTCATACACGTGCACAATATGACCTGATCTAACTTATTATCCTATTATTTCGATTTGATTCTACATATATCATATGCTCACATCTTGATTGATCTTATTGGCTATATTTGGTTAACATGCTCAACCTACTTTCATAATACATGTTCAAGTCATTGTTTATGTATGCTATTATGTTAATTAGGATTATTACACATTGTACACATGATTTGAATGATTAGTTAATGAACACTTATTCACTTGCACAGCATTGGCTTTATGATCATGGAAAGCATAATGAGTGAGGAGACTTATATCTTATGTGTTGAGGGACTAGCTATCCCAATATACCAATTTATTTGTCCTATGGACTTTATTGAGTGAATCTGTTGGTTATTGATAAATAATGTTTCCCTGAGGAGATTTTTCACAGTTGTGATGCCTTGGATACTTACCCTTGATAAAAAGATAAGTGGGGGAATTGTGACCTCTAGGTCGAAGCCCCTTAAAACTATGATGTACACATAGAATATCCTATCTTTAAGAGAGGCAGTGTATGCGGGTGATGGTTCATTAAGACATCTTGCTCAAGGACAGATCGGTTTTGTGGGGACTTATGTTATGAATACACCTAACAGCCTGCATTGCATATTAGATATTGTTTGCTAGATCACACTTGGTAATTTTACGTGATAGGTGCGTAGCATGCATTATTAAATCTTGACCACATGCATATGAATCATGTTTTACTTGCGTATTGACACTTACCACTAATTACATGATCACAATCATCAAATATCATATTTATATTACTGTTTATTGGATTACAATTGGAGAGTGGCATTGTCCCTACTTCAATCATATATTATGCTAAACTTGTTTATTTACTAAGCACCGTGTAGCTTACACTTTCGAGCAACCATATTTTAGGAATTATAGAAGCGGATGACTTTGATTATGGAGACCAAGCCCTACAACAAAGTTTGGAGGAGACTACTGATTTTATCAAAGAATATAGTTTGGATATTAATTGAGGATTTTACTCGTTTTTGCTAGCTTGCATGCCAAGGTTTACTCATGGAAATTGTTGGGCCATATTTTTCATAGGGATTTAATTAGCATGAAACTAAGTATTTTATTTTGATTTTATGCTGCAATGATGACATGTTTTGATTATAATAGCTTTAGTTTCAATATTATATAAATTCTTAGTTTTTTACTTATGATTTAGCTATTATTGATTTCGACTCCCATTGTGGAATGAGGTGAGAGTTATATTTTAGACTTAAATGACTCAAATGAGAACTTTCAGGTTTGGGATGTGACATTTATTGAATTGAATTCAATGTGGTATGTCATATTCCTTGAATATGGCATATCACCTAATTCAAATAAAAAATATAAACTAAATTGAAGTTACTTACCTTGCTTGATGCGCTGAATCTTCCTCTTCTTCAACCCAATTCACATTTAAACTACTTCTTTTTCTTCCTTAGCTTTAGCTATCAACCCAGATTTTGGTTTAATGGTTTGGACGACCAAACTAGTGCTTATATAGGTTTTTAGAGTTAAAGTTTGTTTAGGATTTGTCTCTAATCCCAGCCCTTAGATTTTATTAAGCTAATCTGCACCATTGGTTAGAAATTACTAATCCTAGTATGACTCAAACATTAGCTCCCTTCTATCTTTTTTAGATTAGGATTTTATCTGACCTATCCTAAGTAGATTATGCTCTTATCTTTATTATCCTTATTTAAGTTAAGTCCTTTTATTCTTTTAATCTTGACCCTTAATCTAATTTAATTATACCTGTGAATTCTCAGCCATTGGTTAAACTTTGAGATTATGATTGTGTGTGATGCACTCTAGATAATCTATTGTGCTCCCACCAATCACAATTGGTCAAAATCAACTAATTAGCTATTACTAAAAATTTCAAATTAGTCCCTATTTTCTAACTAATTACACTTAAACCTTTTAACTAATTACACTAAACTCCCCTAAACGAATTGGGTTATTACAGGTTAGTATAGCAATAATCATAATATGAAATGTGTATTTTAATATGAAAATGAATGAATCAATGAATCAATCACATGATCTCTTGTAGTGACCCTAAAGGATCCAATGGTAATCTAATTGATTGAGATGCAAAAGTTACTGCGAAATCTAGGCCATATGTTTAACTTAAGTGATTTAAATTGCATGTGTTGTACACAATCTCTTTGTTGTACAATCCACCAATCAAAATCAGTCAAAGTCAAACAGGTCATATTATGCAAGTGTGTGAAATTCCAGATCAAACAACCTAAGTTTCTGAATTTTGGTAGACCGAGGGGTTTGTCGAACAGGTTCGGTTAGGTTCGATGGACTTTTCGATGTACCGAAAGGTATGCCGAAAATCATAAGGGTTCTGGGTTGGTCACTGATAAGTGTGTAACACTTATACTTTTGGACCTATTACTACTGCTTACTAGCCTTAGAGAGATATTAATGTGAATGAATTAATGCATGTTTGCTGTTTCGCAGGACTTTTAAGGATAAGGGAGATATGGCTTAAAGTAAGTCAAATAAAGCTTCAATTCGATTAAGCTTAAAGGCGTGAAAGAGGAGGTAATCAAAGCCCAATTACACCTTGAAGCCCATAGAGGAAACCCACGGTGGAAGCCCAAGTGAAGCCCTATGGATCAAGTCAAATTCAGCCAGAAGAAAGCCAAGAACCAACACAGTCGATCGATCACACCTGGATTGATCGTACTACGATCGAGCGCATATTTGGGATCGATCGCAGCAGCGGTGCAATTGAGCGCACACGCACAGTAACAGTTGCGTGTACGATTAAGAGTTTTAGTCCGTTTGTGATTTGTCTTCTATTCTTTTGGGGTAATTATTAAATTAAGAAATATATATTATAAGACGATTGATGGGTTGTAGAGATTATGAAATGATTAAGAGTTTGAATCGGATTGGGAATTGTGTGTTCTTGCCGAGTTCATACTGTTCTTCGCGTTCTTCGTTGTTTTTCGTGTTCGTGCTTGCCGAATATCTTTTACAACCTTATTAAAGATCAGATGTCCATGAGTGGCTAAACTCCCTTGTGGAGTATTGATGTAACTTCTAACCTTATTGTTATGGTTTAATTTCATGGGTTTTTAGGCTCTTTAATTCACTGTTTGTTGATTGCATAATTAAGAGGATTCATTGAATCAGATTTTATTGTTTAATAATCAAGCCTAATAGAATGATTGGCCATTTGTTTTGTTAGGATTGAACCCAAAGTGTTCCTATTTTCTGTCGTAATAGGAATACTAATTATGCAATAATGCCTAATGACATGATGAGTATGATAGGATTTGATAGGCCATGCCTAGGGAAGACGGATTGTACTACAAGTAGATTAGTTAGTGTAGGTAGACAGGCCATGCCAATCGAAGATGGGTTATACTTATCCCATATGATAGTGTAATTTATGCCTAAGAATTTAATAGCTTATGCCTAGAAAAATCGAAAGATAGGCTATGCTTATTCTTAGCATAATACCTTTTTGGGATGTTGTGTGTGCTTGTAGCCACACATATCTGTTTTCAGACAGTGAGTTAATGCCTAGGAATTCATGAGATTACCATAGTAAAAGGGGTTAGAGGGATCATCAATACTTTACTATTTTTCTTATTGATTTAATCCACATACTTTAGTTTAAGTTAGTTTACTTTGATTTTTAGAAATAGATTATAAAAATTCATTTTCTTTGTCTAATTAATTTCATTAGATTTAATCTGGTAATTTAATAAAATAAACCCACTCAGTCCTTGAGGTTCAACACCCTCGAATAGCCCTATCCTACGAGGATTCGTCCTACTGCGAGTGGTAATTATAATTGCACATCAGTCACATTGTCATATTCGGTTAGGTTTCGGTATGCCGAAAATGTCAGTTCGGTATACTTTTCAGGGAGTCAAATTTGGATCTCTGTATTCGGTAGGGTCTCGGTGTACTTTCCAGAAGTCCAAATATTGTTTCATTGGGTTCGGTGGACCTTCGGTATTCCGAACGTTTTTGGGTAGTTCGGTGGACTCTTCGGTATGCGGAGAGGTATACCGAAGCTTGAAATTAAGCCAAAACTCCATATTTCCATCTTTCCTTCAACTCAAATCATAAAACTTTGTTAAGAGACTCTAGTTAATATTCAACTCCGAATAAAACCCAATAAAAATATCATACAAATCAATGCATAAAAATAATCTTACCTTCTCCAATCCTTAAACTTGAAAAACAAGTAAAACTTTTGGAAAACAATTGAAAAATAACAAAGCACCTATTAAAACCATAAGTTATGTTAAACTTGGATACTTACCTTGCTTTGGTCGTGTGATGTAGTGTATCACACCACTGATCTTCCTCTTCTCCAATGAATTAGTGTGATTTCTAACCTCTAATGATCCTATGTTTATATCGACACTTAAAGACTCTCTTAATTAGTAACTATTAACCTTTAATCTCAGCCATTGGGTGAAAATCTCTGCCCATGTGTGTTAGTTTCTAATATGGGTTTCTTACCATTGTTACTTAAAAGCTTATATTTTGTTTCTAGAAGATTTCTCTTATTTAAATTACAACCCATGTGAGTTTCTAATTACAAGTTATCCTTCTAGAACCTTAGTCTCGAGCTTAACTAGTTTTTATTTTATTTTAGAGAGAACCTTACTACCTTTTTAGCTTTAAATCTCAACCATTCATTGAGATGCAAAAGTTACTGCGAAATCTAGGCCAAACATTTCACTTTAGTGATTTAAATTGCATGTGTTGCACACAATCTCTTTGTTGTACAATCCACCAATCAAAATCAGTCAAAGTCAAACAGTTCAGCAATTACTAAAATTTTAAATTAACCCCTAAGTTTTGTTTGGGTTATTAAAATAAACAAACTGTTTTGCATAAAAACTTGGCTTTCTAAAACTGATCTTTCCAAGCAAGGTAAGATATGATTTTGATTGTTTATTTGATTGGGTTAGTTTCGGAATTGATTTTAAACATAAGTCTCTATTGAAGAAAATTGCTAAAAACAAGTTAAAAATTGAAAATCGTGCAAAAGTTTAGTTTATGGGCAAACCGGTACCCTAGCGGTTCACCCAGATAGCATCCAGCAGACCAACCAGCGTGTCGGTACTCTGCCGGACACCACTATATTCACTGTGAGTTACTGTTTAGGCTATCAGATGGCCAACAGGTGTGCCGATTAGCCTACCGGTGGCTATGAGTGTCTGAGATTTGGAAAATAAGCCCCTGCCTAGCCGACCGGTAGCCAACTGGCGTACCGGTTAGCCTACCGATGGCTACCCTTGAGAATTTATGGAAAATCAGTCTCTGTCTAGTCTACCGGATGGCCAACCGTGTGCCGATCAGCCTGCCGGCCAGCCTTAGACCCTGCACCAGTTTAATTTGACCCCTTTCTAGGCTGCCGGATGGCCAACCGGTGTGCTGATTAGCCCACTGACCAGCCTCAAGGCTTTGAATCTTATGTGTTTGGACCTGCCTAGGCTGTCGGCAAACCAACCGACATGTCGGCCAGCCTGCCGATCAGCCCAGGTTGGGTTGTTTGTTAGGAATCATGTGATGTAATTAATATTTGATTGAAGATGATTAATTGTATGTTAATTATAATTGTTCCATGACATAAAATTAAATGTCAATTGAATGTTTTTAAAATTAATTATGATTAATCATACATTATGTATAATTTGATTTGATTGGCTATTATGATGATTTAAACCATGCTTTAAACGTTATATTTCTTACTTAGAATTATTACACATCTGTACACATGATTGTATGATTAGTTAATGTGCACGACCACCACACATGCACCGCATAACCAAATGGGTTAATGACCATATTCTGGTCATGTACCAGACCTACCATCTAACTTCACTTATGTTGAAGTTTCTGATTTAACTTGAGTGAATCATGACTTGGACATCATGATTTGGTGAGGAAGTCTCGGCTAGACAATTATTATCGGTTGAGGAACTTGCTACCCCAATATACCTTATTTTACTCATCTAGATAGCGTATTATTATACGTAATGGATGCCGAGTGAAATTCTGTTAGCATTCGCCTTATGTAAGGCTCACTAAGGTTAGTCCTATTAATGGACACCTTGGATTTTTGCATTGCCCTAACTGCAAATAAGTGAGGGAATTGTGCCCTCTTTGTCGAAACCTTTCAAAACTATGATGCGCACATGGAATATTTTATTGAGAGTGGCCCTGTATGGGAGGGGGCGATTCGATAAGAAGTCCTGCTCAGTAATTGATTGGTCTAGTGTGGGACTTACATGATTCAAATTCTGAACAGCAAGCATAATTGCACAGCATCTTTGTTTGCATGGATCACACTTGGTGGCCAATTTGTCTTGTTGCATGAGCATACATTCATGCATTAATAATCTGATCATGTATATCATATACGGCATATTTACCATGTTTAGTTACTATTTTTACTATGTTATGTCTTTGGATATTGGTATGGACCCTATTCATATTAAAAATGTAATCTAATTGATTTACTTACTGGGCTAAGTGTAGCTGACGTCTTATGACAACATTTCAGGTAACTTAAATGGAGAATATAATGATAATGGAGAACAAAATGAATACCTTATAATGAATTTACTGGAGTTGGTGAAAGCGTGGAGTAATTTTTACGTGGAGTTTTGCTATCGGATTTACTGTTTTATTTCTTAAATTAGATTTGATGTATAGGGCTAAGGATTTGATTTAAATTTGAAATAGGATGTAATTAATTTTCTTTTCCACTGCGTATTTTCTTAAGTGTTTTTGATGTAATAAATAGGATATTTTTCAATTAATTTTCAGTAAAGTAGTTTCTTTTGAAGTTTATTAAATTTATGTACTTCTGGCTCAATATTGATTGCCACACCCGATTTCGATGAAGGTGAGAGTCGCGGTTTGAACATAAGGGTTCTTACAAGAATTTCCTTATGTTTGGGTTGTGAAAAAGTTAGAATCAGAGCCTAAATTTTCATGTTATAAATATGGTAGTTTTAGGTGGCGATTGGCGCGGCTTGTGCTTATGGATCAGCATTTATTGGATAAGTGGCTCAATGGGACCACTTATCTACAACAACAATAAGTGCTTATTTGAAGCAAATTGTGTTTGGTAAAAACATTTAGGTGTCGTTTGTCTCCCATTTTTGGAACTCATTCCAAGGCTTGGAATGAGTTCCCACAACAAAAATGGATGTTTGTTTAGCAAGCCTTGGAATGATTTTTTTGGAATGAGTTTTGAAAAATACATATGACCTCTGAATCAGGTTTGAGATTTTAGGAATAAGTTTTAAATTTTGATGGCAAACTTGTAAATACCAAGAGAATCCCTTTACGCTACCACCCCCACCCCACTCCACCCCCACCACCACCACCCCACCATCACCACCACCATCACCACCTTTGAAAGGATATAGGTGTGCAAAACTCATTCCAGTAAATGTTAACCAAACATCTATTTTACATTGGAACTTATTTTGTAACATGCTAACCAAATACAATCAAGAAACCTTCAAAATGAATTCCATGAATGAGTTCATGAAATGAGTTCCTGATCCAGAATGGGAGCCAAACAAGGCCTTATTTAAGTGCTTATGAAAGTTTAGGGGTAAAATAAGTATTATAAAAATATTATTAAAGTTTAAAAATAACATTTATTTAAGTGCTTATGAAAGTTTAGGGGTAAAATAGGTATTTTAAAAATATTATTGAAGTTGTGAAATAGCTTATCGGATAAGAGCTTGGGAGACACTGCTCTCAACAGCCACTCCTTATAGCTAGCCTTCCTCTATTGCTTATGGATACACACTTACCCATAAGCTCAGCCAAACACGTTTTTAAATTTAATAAGTACTTATATAAGCTATAAGCTGCAATAAGCGCTTATAGAAGCAATGCAAACGCCACCTTAAGCTGCTCACAATACCATACAAAATTATAGAAGAAATACTCGGTCTGTAGCTCTAAAACGTCTGGATGCAGCACCAAACAAAATGATTACTTTAATATTAAAATTATCAATTAAACAAACATTCTAATCCCACTATATTTAATATATTAAAGTGGTATTTATCAAAGCCGGTTGCCGGTCTCCCTCTCCCACTAGCTATATTTAACTATTTATTTTTTCTGGATAAAGAACTGTAATTTCTTTCCATCAAGAACAGGCAATTTGACCTTCTATCATAAACAAATCGTATTTTGCTGATGATGCATAGTTGAAAATGATGGGATTTCCATTACAATTAAATTGAACCATCATGACCGAATAAGCATGTACCATCGCCCAATATTGGTCGAAAGATGTCTGAGTCAACCGATTCAATGCTGCTAAATCAAACACAGCTCAGTTTCATACTAGTGAAGATGCACACGCAGGTTTCACTAATACGCCTTTGTACTCGGGCTGACCCTGTACGCTTCTTCCAGTTCTTGTTTGTTCCACTTTGTTATCACACATTGTATTGACAGTTTGACACTCAACACATCTTGCACCAAATAAATATATAAAACAAATATTGCATCAGTCAGTCAACCAATCAGACGGTTCACATTTATAAAGATGTTTGATCAAATATGCATGTATGAAAAAGTGAAATACTGACCTAGCTCACATATGAGAAGAATCCCAAGAAAAACCGAGAAGAAATAGAATTTCAGAATTGCTGCCCTTTTCGATTTCTCTGATATTGATTTTCCTTTGACAAGTCTAGAATTGATGTAGTTAAATGTTTTCCATAATTTATATAAATAAAAAACCGAAATCGTCTTTCATTGCATTTGCTTCCTTGGCTTAAACTTAAGCTGTAAATATTACGTTATTTTCTTTCGGAACATTAATGATCTTCGTATTCTGATTCTAAGTATCTTTCGACAGTTTCATCTAGTAATTAGAGATTCTCATTAATAGAATGATATTTCCGTTATGGATACTGTTCCTTTTTCATAAAATTTTATTGTCAAAGTCTCAAAGTACACTAATTTTCGATCAAGAACAGATGATCAGACCGTCGAAAACATTGAAGTCAGATGACTAGTGGAGGGCAAGTGCTTCACACGTGTCCAATTGATAAAAGTTGTGCAATATGAAAAAAAAAAATTAATAATCAAACTTCATCCTTCCTAAGAAGATCCTAAAAACCCTGAACCAGATCTGTTACAGGTTTTTGTGATATGGTAATGATCAAAGAAAGAAAATCTGTAATGTGACTTGGAAGGATGTATGTCTACCTAAAGATGAAGGGAGGCTTGGGATTTCTAATGCAATTCAGTGGAATCAGATTGCTATATATAAACTAATCTGCCAGATTATTAGCAGAAAGCAATCCATCTGGGTGAAATGGGTTTATGCAAACCCCATCAAACATAAATGCTTTTGGGCCATTAAAACACCTACCAGCTCCTCTTGGTCATGGAGAAAAATTTTGCAGGCTAGAGAGAGAGTGAAGAACTTATGCAACTACAAGGTGGTGAATGGTAAAAACATTTGGCTGTGGTGGGATATGTGGCATCCCAACAGCCCTCTCATTTTCCAGGTCACCCCAAGAATCATCCGTGGAGCTGGTTTTACTCTAAATGACAGAGTGGACAGGCTGATTACTGACAGTCATTGGGTGACCAGATCTGATCCTAACCTGCAATTCCTTTGGGATCAACTCCAGTCCATTCCTATGTACAACCTTCAGATGGATAAACTGGTTTGGATCCCCTCAAAGTCTAGGGCTTTCACCACTAGAGAGACTTGGGAGTACTGTAGGAGTCACAACCAGCCTGTGTATTGGGCACCTTTAATATGGTTTAAAGGGGCTGTGCCCAAATTTAGATTCATCACTTGGCTTTCTTTGAGAGGAAGATTGCTTACTCAAGATAAGCTACTTAGAATGGGCATTATCAACCATTCTTGCTGCTCTCTTTGTAACTCCTCTACTGAATCTGGTGAGCACTTATTTTTTGCTTGCCCAGTTTCCTCTTGGTTGTGGCATAACCTACTGCTACTGTCTGAAATTTCAAGGAATGCTCTCATATGGCATGAGGAAGTCAATTGGTGTGCCCAACACTTTGGGAAATCTGATTTCAAGACTAGAACTCTTTGTCTTTGTTTCAATGCAGTAATTTACTTTATATGGCAAGAAAGAAATGCCAGAATTTTTAAGAACCAGTTTAGGGACAAAGAGACCATTTTGGAGGAGATCAAGGTCAATATTAGAAGAACACTTGCTGCCAAGGTCTATTCAGTGCAGGATACTAGCTCAAATAGATTGATTTGCTCTAATTGGAAAATTCAGCCTAGATTTGTATAATAGATGTTGTCTACTACTAGTGTAGTCTGTTTTGTGTACTCCGTGGCCCCTTAGTATTTGGGGTATCTAGTTTGGGTGTTTACCACCCCTATGCTTGTAACGGCTTTCTTTCTTGTTTCTTAATAAAACTTACCTTCCAAAAAGAAAAAGTTCCAATGATTAGCACTCTTGTGAATCAGACTACCAAACATGAATGATGATATTGAAAAGTAAATTACATAAAACATCCCGAGAATCAGAACTATGATTAAGAAACACTCAAATGGTAACGGGGTAGATAAGGACGAGGTTGGGTCATATCTAAATCTGATCTTTGGGTTACCAACTCGTCCCATTGCCAGTCCTAGCGCGAAGGGAGGAGCAATGGAGTGACAATGCAATTGAAAGACAAAACTATACTAAAATGTAGCAAAGACAGCCATTGCTTGTCAAGGTAATGATAATTTGTCTGCACCCTGAAGGTAAGAAGATGTTACAAACAACATTAAAAGAAAAGAAAAGAAAAAAAAAAGGAAATAAAATGAGCAGTTCAATCGATGAACCAATATACCTCATTCAGAAGCTTCTTCACTGCTGCAATGTCACAATTGTTGATAGCTTCCCTTAAAGCTTAAGAAGCAAAATCATGCATTGAATGCATCTGGAAATAAGTCCTTGCAAACAAATGCTTATGGAAACTTCAAATGGATCATTTTGTTTCATACCTCCCCATTTACTTCATAATCCATCTCAGTTTTATCCAAGTTACTGTTGGTCACTTGACCACAATGGGGAAATGAATTGAATTTTTTTCTCAAAATAGTTGTAAAGAGAAAACTCAAACGATATAAAGAAATAGTCCATAAAACATCAGCATTCAGCATCAAATAGTATGGAGAAATGAACTGATTTTTTTTAAAGTTGTAAAGAGAAAATCCACACTAAAAAGAAAGAGTCCATAAAAATCGCCATTCAGCGTCAAATATGTGCCCAAGATACGCATCCATTGTAAGGTATCTAACAAAAATAAATAGAGTCCAAGATGAAAATAAAATGCAGATTGAAGAAAATAACAGAAAAAAGTAGGAACAAAATCATGACGTACATCCATACCTCGACACAGGACATGGTTGAAAAGCTAAGAAGACCTAAAGTCAGTATCAATGTACAAAACTCCAAGGCAATCAGTTGGACTCAAAGGTCATTCAAAACCAGGGACATGTCTCTGAACATAAAGATCACCCCCATACGGCCATACCTGGCGTGAAATGTAATGGACATCCTCACTTGTTCTACTAAAAGGAACTGAGACATCTTTGTGCAATACAACCTCATAGAACACATAAGCTATTGTCTGACTAACAATTTATTTTAGCTACTACCTTTGACCATAAGCCACTCATGGTGAGTTTAATAAGTGTGAATATTGCTTGTCTAACATCCATGTCATTAACTATACTCGGTACAAATTACAAACAGATTTTAGAACGGTAAACCAAATGCAGAATTGTTACAGACCTAGGCCCGTTGTTTGAAGTGGAGCTTGCATTTCTTGAAATCGGATCTGGCTTCTTTTGTCTTTGACTGGACTGAGCAATGGAGGTGGAATCAGTTTGCTTCTGTGCAAAAATCAAAAGAGTCGAAGGATGCATGGAAAGAAATCAAGCCAGTTTTAGAAATTATTAGATATCTGATTCAATCTGAAATTTATACATCATAGTTAGTCTAATAATAGTCTCTAATAGCCTGATATTCTGGATTTAATCAATAGACAAACTTAGCAACCTAAAACTCTTCACATTGTCTTCTTTGCAGCTCGACATCACGAAATAATAACAGCTCTTTGCAATTTAGAAGAAAAAAAAGCACTATAATATTCACTTTGAGAATTTTTTTCTTTGCTACAACATAAAAATATCAAATAACTGATACACTCTTGGAACTTTTTCTTTATTGAGTATGTCTCACAAACAACAACTCAAACATTATTAGCAAATTCAATAAGCATAACATGAGCGTTCATTAAAGGCTCCATGCTGCTCTAGAGCCATATCATGACCAAATAGTTATCTTGAATCCATTTATCATACCTAGGATTTGATCTATTTGGTGGATCTTTTGTAGCAAATTCCAAAGCTATATCATGATAACTAAAGAACAGTAGCAGAAGCTAAGAGAGTACAAAAGATGAAGAGAGGATGACAGCATATGTGTTTAGCTTCTCTGTTATTTGTCCTTAGTTATATTTATACAGTGAGCAGACCTTTATAGAAGCCTCTAGATGAAGTCTGTTATAAGAGTCTATAGCAACTTGATGATGTAGCTCTTATCCTAACTAATAGAAGGTTCTAGAGAGAGGGAGTGATCATGTGTGATGCAGCTTACACACCCCCTCAAATTGATGGGAATCTCGTGAACCATCAATTTGTCTAGTAAGTGACTGAATCGCTTGGTTGATAATGGTTTGGTAAATATATTTGCAAGCTGATCAAGTGAAGAGACGTGATGAACAGTAAGTTCTTTCGTGACCACTTTTTCCCGTATGAAATGGTAGTCAATCTCGATGTGCTTTGTGCGAGCATGGAATACAGAGTTGGAGGCAAGAGAAATTGTTGAGATATTGTCACACCAGATAGTAGGCGTGTTTGGAAGCTGAATATGGAGGTCTTGCAACAGCATTTTGACCCATATTATATATTTAGCTGTGTGAGTGAGTGCACGGTATTTTGCCTCAGTAGAAGAGCGAGAGATAGTAGCTTGTTTCTTCGCGCACCAAGAAATAAGATTTTGGCCTAGAAAGAAATAGAAGCCCGATCAGTGTGATCTCCGGCCCAATCGGCATCCGAATAAGCAAGGAGATCTAAATTTCCCTTTGTGAAAGTTAAGCCATGATGGAGAGTGCCTTTAACATAACGAAGGATTCGTTTTA
>JAUPMG010275893.1:0-18877 GCA_031762675.1 Pachysandra terminalis | reverse complement strand
CCCCGGCTGTTGTGGGCCCCCCCCCCCCCCCCCTCTTGATATTTGGGCTTTCCTTTTCCTTCAAAGACCAGCTTAATCGATGCAATTCCTTCATAACTTTTTTGTTCCGATTCATTGATTCCACATGCTTATTCTCAATAGCGATAAATAGCTCTATAGCTTTAGTTTCAAAACCATCCCATGAAACTCCCACAAAAGTTCCAAAATCAATAATCTTTTGAAGAACCCACTCCGATATTTCTTGCTCATTCAATTGATCGATGTCAACTGAAAAATCAGTTAAGAATTCTTCGAGTCTCCTCCACTTGTCGGAACTCAGACTCTGTACATTTCACCAAAGGTAACAAATCATCCTCTAGGCCACCACAATTCGCGTCCAGACCCTCCACCTCTTCAATTATTTTAGAGAATGTCGAATCTGGACAGTTAAGGGCCCCTTCTAACCCACTATTTGCCCTCGCTTCCCCTTCATATTCAGTTAACTCCAGGTGATTCTTTGCTCCCTCTATGATGCCAATGTTCTCCATAACGCAATTACTAGTCTCACTGATACGATTTAAATCCTCCGCCGCGGCGAGGGATGAGATAGACACAAGAGACAGCATTCTGTTAAAAAAACTCCATGCTTCAAAGAGATCGCCCCGAAAAAAATAGTGTATTGACTGCCGCCAGGATAGCACCAATATGTGTTCCAATAAAAAGCAAAGAGGAGAAATCGTCTACACGAAGTGTCTCCACACCGAAATCATCATGGAATTTCAACGATGAACATCTCCAACCTTGTTCATCAAGAAATGGATCGTCAACAGACTCTTGCTCCTTGCGTCGCTGGCTCTGACAGCCTTTACCGTCATTGTTGCATCGTGTCCAGGACTTGCCTTCCTCCACCCGGTAAGAGACCTTAGCACCGTGAAGGCTCTGGAATGCATGAGCTCTCTAGCTTCCGTTTCACAACAGCAAAATCTCTTTGCAAAAGAAGAAGAGAGACTTTAAGTAACTCAACAGAAGCCCTCAAATCGTGGACTTGAGACTCCAAAAGAGTTTGGCCAGGGGCTACCCCCATCAAAGAACAGTTAGTCACGCTAGGGTACAACTTCCAAAACACTGCTCTTTTGGTGTTCAAAACCATCTTACATCCACATAAAGCCACCTTAACACCACCTAGCATAAGCCATACAACTTTGTATCTTAACCAAGATGAAATTCCATACATGAGCAAATAATCAAGAGAAGGTAGTATAATCACAGCTGGAAAATTTTATTTTATCTTCAGAGAGGGAGGAAAGTATGGAATGATAAGCCAATCTACTTTACCAAAACCGCATTAGATCTATAATAACCCAACCAAAATATAGGACTAATCTGTAATTAATAAAAGTATAAGTGCTAGGGTGTAATTAATATAGGGATTAATTTGTCATTAATTAAAATATAGGGGTAAATTTAAAATTTTAGTAAGTTAGTTACAAATTTGACTTTGACTGTTTGTGATTGGTGGGTTGCACTATAGGAAACTAAAGTGCTTCACACAAAATTATAACTCTTTAAGTTACAATGTGTGGCTAGGATCTTGTAGGAACTTTTAATCTTAATCTAAGGTATCTAATTTAGATCAATCATAACATAAGTAGGACTCCAATTAAATAAGATAATTGAATATTAATCCCAAACCAATTAGGAACCAGATTAGATAATAAGTAATCTATTATAACTAGGATTAATAAGAGTTATAACTTAATTAGGATTCTACTTTAATAGATAATTAAAGACTAGTTTAATTAAGACTAGAATAATAATCAAGGGCTGAGATTTCGTAGGAACATCTAATCTACTTTAAATGGCTAAGATTAATTAGATAATTAAAAGCAATCCTAAACTAACAAGGATTAAGATTAAATAAGGTAATCTAATTAAGACTAGGATGCCTAGAATCAATGGTTAGGATTTCGTAGGAATACTTAGATTAATCTAATGGTTAGGATTAAAAGGACGAGACTTTAAATCTGATTAGAATTAAGATAGAATAAAAGCAATGATTAATTCATCTAGAACTAGGACACTTTAATCTAAAGGCTTGCATTAAGCTAATCTAAATCTAAGGGCTATAAACTAAAACATAATCCAACTTAGATAACAACTCCTAGACTAAATAGGAAACAATAGGAAATCTAAGAGAACACTAAGGGGTGGACGTGTGAATCACATTCCAAAGAGAGAGAGAGTGAGAGAAGAACATTGCTAGAGCTAGGAGCTAAGGTAGAACAAACTTCAGAACTTGAACTAAGGTGAAGAAGAAGAAGAAGAACCAACGATCAACACCAAGGTAAGTAATTCGATTATGCTTTATTTTTGATTTGGATCTAGGTGAGATGTCATATTCAATTGAATATGACATAGCGCACTAATTCAAATTGAAGAACATGATAATTTTAATTTAAAACTTAACTTATTAGCATGATCATCCTAGCAAAGGAAAGTTGATTTATTGTGTGTTATTTTGATTTAGTTTTGATCGGGATTAGATTTTAATATGAGTGTTAGAAGAAAGTTTGGGTTGAAAACTACTTACAATACGAAAATTGAAGAGTTTGCTGGTTTCTGGGTAAACTGGCAAGCTACCGGTGTGCCGGTTAGCCTACCGGTGAACCCAGGGGGCATCCGGCAGGTAACCAGTGTACCGATTACCCTACCGGATTCTCCAGGTGGGTGGCAGCACTGGTTAGGCTGCCGGTGGGCCACCGGTGTACCGGTTATGCCTACCGGGCCACAGTGTGCCCACAAAGGGACTTCTGCCAAGGCTGCCGGTGGCCAACCAGTGTACCGATTAGGCTGCCGGTGAGTCTTGGTGACCCTGTATGTTTTTGAGTGACCCTCTGCCTAGGCTACCGGTGTGCCGGTTAGCCTACCAGTGAGCCTTGGCTTGGCCTAGTCAGATCACATGTATGAGATTAATGGGTTTATTGTTACGATCTGATTTTTAATTGAATTTTATTGAACTTATAATATGATTGATGATCTTATAACATGATTTACTGGCTGATATAATTGATTGATAAATTGTGTGTTTTATCATAAGTTATTAATGATTTAATCTAATTTGAATGCCATGAAGCATATACCATGATCCATGCACTTATATTAATTTATTTCACCATTGTACACTTATTATATGCTTAGTTAGTGTCCACAAACACTACACTTGCACAGCATAAGCCTGATTGCATTATTGACCATAATCTGGTCACGTGCTTGACTATACCATCATATCTTCACATAGGTAGAAGTTTATGATTTAACCGAGAGTTATTGTAATATGAAATATAGTGAGGAAGTCCCGGATGGACTGATTTGCATGTGTTGAGGGATTTGGCCATCCCAATATACCAATATTTGTTTGTTTACTCCCAAGGTGAGGGGATTATACCAAGAGACTTGTGGTAAGATGATAGGTGAGGAAAAGTTCACATTAGTGATGCCAATATTCCGAATCATATAAGTGGAAATCTGTTAGTAGATGGGCTAATGTATGGTTCACAAAGGAAAGTTCACATTTGTGAGGCTTTGGGATTTGTCCTTATGATCAGAAATAACTGAGGCGCTTGTGAACTCTTAGTCGAAGCTCTTAGAAACTATGTACACATAGAATAATATGCTATTTCTACCATGTAGTAGGGGATGAAGGTTTACATTAGTGAGGCATCCTTGGGTAGTTAAATTAAGATCGGGTGTGGAACATACACTAATCGAATGCCAAACAGCATGCGTTATTTACATATCATATTCTTGTACATGGATTACATGTGGTAATCATATTTATCTGTTGCATGAGCATGCCCTGCATACATTAATAATTAAACCAGCACTTTGCATTGCACATCACATCATGTAGCATTATTATCATTATTGTGTTATTAATTGCATATATTATGTTTTAGTCTATGGATTATCATTGAGAGTGGCTTTGACCCTATTCCAATCGAAAATACAGTTTAATTGACTTATTTACTGAGCAACGTGTAACTGACGCCTTTGAGCAACAATTTCAGGGAATTTAGATGGAGGATTTAACAATAATGGAGAACAAGATGAGAAACAAGTTTATAATGAGATAGCTGGATTGGATGATTGCGTGGAATGACTTATACTTAGAATTCTGTAATAGGATTTATTTATTTCTTAGTTAGATATTATGTATGGGGATAGGATTTGATTTAAGCATGAGAATAGCTTATTTTTATTAGTTTTCCGTTGTGATTTACTGAATTGTTTGGATGTAAGACTTAGTTTTTATTTGATTATTTTCAGTAAAGGTAATTTTTTAAGTTTTATTATTTCGATATTGTTTGGCTCTATATTAATTACCACTCCCGATGTAAATTGGGGTGAGAGTCATATTTCGATCATAAGGGGTTCCCTCGTGAATGTCCTTAAGGGATGTGACAAGATCATTGCCTGATTCAGCTAGTGTGGATTAGTGGAAAGTTAAATACTGGTGGGAGAGCTTCCAATTCCAGGGCTAGCCTAGTTTTGCTTTTTGCAAAGAGCTTATAGCACTTAAAAATGCAATGAAGATATGGAAAATAGGAAGTTCAGAGAGGATGGAACCCATATGAAAGATTTTTTGGAGAAAGTTAGAGCCCGCTTGGTAAGGTTTCCAATATATATGTATATATGAAAAAAGAACTTTTCTAATTGTTTTTCAGCTTTTCAGAAATGGGAGACCAAAAAAGTGTTTGGTATAGCCAAGAATCTTATCTTAAAATGTCATGTGATCTGTTCTTCCCATTGATCTATTCTTATCTTAAATCTTCCATGAAAACGGTTAGGCATTATATGATCCGTTTCTATCTTAAGCCTTCCATGAAAATTGTAGGCTTTAACCTGTCACTATGATTATTCTTCGTCCAAGAATCTTATCTTAAATCTAGAACTGAAGATCTTGAAAAGATGAAAGACCAGTGGCCTCAAATAAACCCTAACAAAACTTCTAGGGGGTGAAAGAAGAAGAGCAAAAAAAAAAAAAGACTACTCAAGAAATACTCAAAGGCAGATCTGAACCTCCTCTACCTTCAAAAAGCACAAATGTTCAAAGACACCAATAAAAGGAATTGTAAAAGCAGGAATAAACCCTCCAACACATCAGTTGAATGAAGACTAGAGACTTTTTTGCAGGTGAAGTGCTTTGAAGATCTTGGGATGGGTCGAGTTTATCAGAAATTACCTGTATGCCCGCAGCATACTTGTTAATATTACAAGAGCTCCACAACAAAAGACAACGAAATGATCTTCTCATTTTGAAAGTCCAAATATTTATCTTCTATAAATGAGGCAGTTTTCAAACCTTTTTTCAAAGTCAAATTTAAAAATGCCCTTACCAAACACTTTTCTTGATTTCTGATGTCAAAAACCAAAAAAAAAAAACAAAATTATGTTTAAAATCATTACCAAACAGGATTTTAAAATTCTAAAATCTAAGGAAGGGTTGGGTCCAGTAGCAGCAGAGGAAGCTACTGAAAGAATAAATGTGAAAGAGGACTATAAGAAATGGAACAGTTTGGAAGAATTTAGTTGGAGATAAAAATCAAGGGCTATGTGGTTCAAGGGGATGAAAATTCTAAATATGTCCATAGGGTGGGTGGTTGATGCAAGTAAGAGATCGAACACCTTTTCCAAGGTGAAAGTAGGGGATGCTTTACTTGAAGACGAGGAAGAGAAAACTAAATAAACAAAAGGTTTACTATCAAAATATGTTCAAGGAAGAGGTGTATTGGCCACAATTAAATGTTATGGTGTTTGATACTTTTACAGTGAAGAAAGGCAGAATGTGGAGTCCTTTCAAGCTCCATGGAATGAGATGGAAAGTTAATAGTGGAGGCAAAGGTGAGACGATGCTTAGTCCAAATGGATTTACAATGGCATTCTTTAGGAAATATTGACATATAGTGGAAGTTGAGTTTATGATGGTCATGGGAGATGGTTTTTTTTTTCCCGGATGACTCCTTCAAAAGTGCAATCACTACTTTTATACCCTTAATCTCTAGATATGAGCAACCATAGTCTATTATTCTTGTGGGTAATATTGAATATACAAAAAATGGCAAAATTGCAAGTAGAATGAAAGAAGTATTAGGGACTATTATAGCCCCTATATAGAGTACTTTTGCTAGAGATGAACAAATTTTGGATCGAATCTTAACTCTTAATTGCCAATGAGCATTTGGACTCTTAAACTACGAAGTGGCAATCTGGGAATCATTTGTAAAATATTTATGGAGAGGGAACACAAACATGTAAATTGAGCATTTCTTGATTACATTTTGAGGTGACGTGAGATCTGACATCAAGTGTGGGACTTGGATAAGGTGTACGTCAACAACAACCTTCCTTATCTTGGTAAATAGTAAATCGGCAAGCTTCTTTCACAGTTCTAGGGGATTAAAGGAGAGCGATACTATATTGTCATTCCAATCTATTATTGTAGTGAAGGCTCTGAGCAAGATGGTGAGATAGGTGGAGGAGTCTGACCTAGTGTAGGAGTTTTCAGTAGGTAGTGGGAGCACTCGTAACATCCCACTTAAAATTTGTAAATGGCACATTGTTGTTTTATAATGCAAGGCATAGGCACTTCAGGGTAATCAGATTTGTATTGCTTTTATTTTCACTAATTTAGCCCTAACTGAACCCGTCAAAGAATCTGATGCTTGGATTGGGAGAAGTCACAAACATAAGGGAGCTAAGTGTTAACTTGGGTTGTAAAATAGGTGCTTACAAACCTTATATGCGAGGCTTCATGGAGACCTGAGATCATCGTTCAAGACTACATCAGTTTGAAACCCTATGATCAAATTACAAAAAAGAAGTTAATGTTTTACCAACCTTAAATGTGGGGCTTCATTGAGAGCATCTTTCAAGACTACATTGGCTTGTCACTCAACGGGCGAAAAAAGAAGTTAGCAACTTAGAAGAGAGGATACCTGTCCAAATGGAGAAAGGTAACTCCGATCAAGAGCACTTTATCAAATTTACTACATATTTCCTCTCTTTGCTTTTAACCTCGTCGTCAAATGCAAAGAAAATGGAAGAAGTTTCAAAAGGACTTCTGCTTCGAAAACTTGGGAAATGAATTCAAGGGAATGGAACAAAAAAGTTAGGCAGTTCGGAGTTTAAGAGCATTTTAGACATTTTTCTCGACGAATAATGAGAATCTATCAAAAAAGGTATGAATAATGAGAATTTATACAAAAAGGTAGGGGTATACAGAAAATACGTTCCTCTAAGTCACCTAATAAACAAAGAAAATAATAGCGTAAGATAAATATAGAAACAACACAGCTACAACATATCAAGAAGGAAAAGCACATCCTCCAACAGTGACAAACACTAATCTCCCTGAAGCAACTTCTCCGAACAAGGTTTTAAGTATCAACACTTATTGGCCGATATCAGATTTGAGGTGGCCAATACGATACCAGCCACTGATATCATAAAAAATAAGGGTTGCGAATGTATCAACCCGTACCGGTCGTATGGCTGATACATTAAAACTTTTTATATGACTCGCTGATATGTATCGACGTATCAGCTGATATGCCAATACGTATCACCCAATCATAACGGTTGATGAGATGTATTTGTAGACACCTTTTTAAGGGTTTCTTTTAACTGTTTTGAGTTCAAATGAGCTTAATATTTCTCCCCCATTCACCCATTGCTTTTTTAGCTATATAACTTTAGATCTACGCATTTTACTGCTGAAATAACAAGGATTCCACTTTAAACAGATTCACAATGAAATCTCCGAAACTTGGGATTTTTCCAATTCTAGGTGAACTTTTTTAAAAATTTCATGTAAATGCATGTTTTCCTGTTCATTTCATTATATCTACATTTTTAGGATTATGCCAACTTAACTTTAACCCATTCCCTAACCATTATAGTATTAGGAGCTATAGCTAACAGGTTCGGCATTTATTTCACTTAAACATATACCATGTGTGTTTTTTTAACTTTGTTAGCCTTAATTTTTTTGTAATGATACTTTATATGTAGTATGAGATCATCCTAAGCTTCTTGATACTATTTAAGGTTTGTCTGCATTGAGGTTGCACGCTATTCATGCTATATTTTGTTTTAATATTCATTTTTCATCATTTTTTAATGAATACAACAATCTACCTACATTTTTTAGATTTGTTTTCTGATTTTTTTTGGATTTTTTTAGAATGGGCCTAGATATGTATCGGTGGATCAAGTCATATCATATCAACCGATACAACTTGGTTTTGATCGATCGATACCCGATATAAAATTGATACCTCAAACATTGCCTCAGACGATATTCGACAAAACATGATAGCACCTCTAGCTCCCTTCTTTTGTCATTTAATGAAGTCTTTGAATATGGTTATAGCAACCAGTTTATGGAGAATCATAATTAATGCATAAGTATGAAAGTCTGAAAGGAGGGTGGGAGAGCACTCCGTTGGGGAGAATTTATGGAGTTTTTTTTTGGAAGATCATCACAAAACTCTATAGTGAACTCTCTAGCTTATTGCATATAAAATAGAAGCGGGTGGTAAGGTTAAGTTTTGGGGACATATTTGCTGTAAGGAAGATGCACCTCTATGAAATTATAAACCATGGCTACCAATCGGAGTGCTTTAGTCTAGGGAGTGAATATTTGGTAACAGAAAATACCAAGATCGGTTGGAGAAATTCTCTTAGGAGGGAGGTTTCAAGTTGGGAGAATAAAGCCTTTTTATGCTAAGTTGTCACTCTGCATGTCTTTTAGAGGGGCACAAAATGAGAGATGGTGGGTACAAAGTGGAAAAGACTGCTTCTCAGTAAGTTCATTTTACCAAACAATTTAGGGCAACCTTCTTATTTCAATCTCCAAGAAAGCTTTTTTTTTATGAATAACATCAAGTGATATATCTATATATATATATATATATATATAGCTGTAAAAATGGATAAATGAGTACAAAGGGTTCAAGATGAACCAACAAAAAGAACAAAATATTGAGTGGCAACCAAACGTGGGATGGCTATCTGCTAGGGAGTTTCTTAGTAAACGCCTGCCTTTTTTCTGTGGTGAAAAGCTTGGCTGATAAATTATGGGTGAAGAATGGAGCAATTGATCTTTTCGCAATGGAAAACGGGCATTTTATTTTCAAGTTCAGCAATCAGGATATGAGAGAGGCAGTGCTGGAAGCCAACCCATGGCATTTTGCAGGTACTCCTGACCCCTAAAATGAGTTTTGCAAAACCCAATCTCAGCTAATATACCGCTAGAATACTGGACTCTGGACAAGATTATTCACATTGCTAGTGGTGATGGAGTACCTATGTTTTTAGATAAGGCTACGGAGTCTGGTTCAAGACTCAATTTCGCTCGAGTTTGTGTCGAAATTTCTTCCAAGTCCTCTCTCCCTAGCTCTGTCTTTCTTAATGTGGCTGATGAAGGGGAAGATCCGGATTTGGTGGAAATTGGGGTCATTTACACATGGAAGCCATTGAGATTCTCTTCTTGTAACTTATTTGCTCATGGCTCTAAAGGATACCCTGCTTCTTGTTTACACATGGAAGCCATTGAGGTGCTCTTCTTGTAACTTATTTGGTCATGGCTCTAAAGGGGATGCCCTGCTTCTAATGTTTCACAAGTATGGAAGCCTACAGGGAGGATTGAAATGGATCAGGCGGAGGTTACTTTTAATTCTGCAGAGAATGTGGTGCTAGATAATGCAATTTCTTCTCCACAAACTGAGACTACTCACTATAATTTAGAACAGAATCATGTTGAGGTAGGGTTGCCTGTGACTCCTAATGTTGATAATGAAGTCATTCCCAATGAGTTTAATGAAGTAAGGAAATCCAGTGTCAGTGAGTCAGAATACTCCCACTCCTGATTCCATGGCCAATGATAAGGGTCAGATTGACTCCAGATTGCCTCAGTGTGGGAATAGCTTCGAAAACCTGGCAAACCATGAGGAGAATGTGGATGGCCTTCAACATGAAGGTGATGCTGAAGCTTCAGGAAGTGTTAATGCCTCTCTCCCTACAAATGAAGGTGATGCTATGACTATCCCCTCCCCAGCTGATAGTAAGGTGCAGTTTAGTGGCAAGAAGAAGAAGAAGGTAAGAATAACCATCTGATGAACTCTTGTGAAGTGTTGAACAGAGGCAAGCCCTCTTGTTCAACTAGAAGTTCCTCCCGCAAACATTAATCATGATAAAGTGTGCTGTTCAGAATGTTAGGGTTCAATGATCCTGCCAAACGGGCTGAAATCAGAAAGCTTATTAATATCAACAAGCTAAGTTTTATTGTTCTCCTTAAAACTAAAATCAGAAGTATGCCTGCCAATAACATTGCAAGGAAGGTAGCTCCTGGATGGGACTTTTGTGCCAATTACAATGCTGCTTTGTTGGGTAGAATATGTTTATTGTGGAACCCTATGGATATCAATGTGAGGGTCATGGACAGGCAAGACCAGGTCATACACACTTTTATTCCTATAAGGAAAACTGATGAGGTTTTTTGTGCTTCCTTTGTATATGCTCACAATGATATTTCATAGAGAAGGAGATTGTGGAATTAATTGTGTTCTCAGCAGAGTAATGGCCCTTGGATAGTTATTGGAGATTTTAACATAGTTAGAAGTCAATCAGAGAAAAAAGGTGGGAGACCTGTAAATATTAGAGCAATGAATGAAATCAATGAAGTGATTGTTAAATGAGTCTTTTTGATCTTCAAGTCTAAAGGCTGTTTTTTTACTTGGAACAATAGAAGTCCTGGGTAGTAGAACAGCATTTTTTTCTAAATTGGATAGAGCTATTGTGAATCATGAGTGGCCGAATGCATTGAATGCTTCTGGAGTAGAATTTGGCAACCCTGGAATCTCAGATCACTCCCCTTGCATTGTGAATATGTATGAAGACCTCCCAAAAAAGAATGCCTCATTCAAGTTATTCAACTTTTGGACTGAACACCCAGAGTTTATGAAGATTGTTGAGCAAGCATGGTCTGAGGAAATGATCGATCTGATATGTTCAAGCTAGTGGGCACGTTAAAGAAGCTCAAGGTATTACTTAAGCCTTGGAGCAAGAAACTCTTTTCTGATATGGATAAGCAGATTGTTAATGTAAAAAATAACACCATCTACAAAACTTGGCATGTTACAAGAAAACTTGGCATGCTACAAGAAGTGATGTCATCAGGGCTGCTTCTGAATTCTTTAAATCAGGTAGTACCCTCAAGCAAATTAATCACTCCATAATCAGTCTGCTCCCTAAAGGAATGAATCCTTCCTCTATTTATGACTTTAGGCCAATTTCATGTTCCAACACCATCTACAAATGTGTCCAAGTTATAAGCCAATAGAATTAAGGGTGTTCTTGATTAACTAATTGGTTCCTACCAATCAGCCTTTATCCCAGGCAGGAAAATCTCAGATAATATTCTTCGTGTCCATGAGTTGCTCCATGATTACCATTTGGATAGGGGTCCTCCTAGATGTGCCTTGAAAGTTGATCTCTTCAAAGTTTGTGATACTGCAGACTGAAGCTTTCTACAGAACATTCTATCAGCCTGGAACCTTCCTCCCACTTTTTCAAATTGGATCATGAATTGTATAGCTACAGCATCCTTCTTTATTTCCATTAATGGTGGGCTAGTTGGTCATTTCAAAGGTGGCAAGGGGTTAAGGCAAGGAGAGCAATTTCCTCCATATTTGTTTGTTTTGGTCATGGAGGTGCTGGCAAGAATGATCCACAAGAAAACCATGCAGAACTCCTTCCACCATGTCAAATGCAAGGAAATTAATCGATCTATGGTATGTATTGCTGACGATTTGTTCATGTTCTCTCAAGCAGATGAAATTACACTTAGTAACTTTAAAAGTGCTTTGGATGAGTTCTATCTTACTTCCGGACTGAGAGCAAACCTCTCCAGAAGTCACATCTATTTTGCCGGGGTCAATCAAGAAGTTAAAACAGAGCTAGTGAAATTGATGAGGATTCCGGAAGTTAAGCTTCCCATTAGATATTTTCGTTACCTCTTATCACTACAAAACTTACAATGAAGGATTGTAGCAGCTTGTTGGAAAAAATCCAGAGCAAACTTACAATAAACTGGGAAACTTGAATTGATTAAAGCTGTTCTTTCAGCATTCAAGTTCACTGATTGTCTTGTTTAATCTTACCCAAAAAGGTTTTGAAGGAGATGGATAGAATGTGTGCTGACTTGTTGTGGTCTGGGGTAGAGAGTAAAAGGAAGATACACCCTATCAGCTGGGAGGTCATCTGCAGGCCCAAGAATGAAGGAGGTATGGAATTAGTCTGCCTTGTTGACTGGAATTCTGCTGCCATAATGAGGTCCATATGGCTGTTGCTCACCGATGTCTCATCTTTGTCGATTAAATGGGTCAAGCTGCTTTTGTTGAAACAAAGAAACATACGGTCAGTTAGAACTCCAGCTAAATGCTCATGGTCTTGGAGAAAGATCTTAGGAATCAGAGATAAAGCTCAAACTCTCGTCTATTATCACATATCAGCAGGGAGGTCATTTGCAGGCCCAAGAATGAAGGAGGTATGGGATTAGTCTGCCTTGTTGACTGGAAATCTGCTGCCATAATGAGGTCCATATGGCTGTTGCTCACCAATGTCTCATCTTTGTCAATCAATTAAATGGGTCAAGATGTTTTTGTTGAAACATAGAAACATACGGTCAGTTAGAACTCCAGCTAAATGCTCATGGTCTTGGAGAAAGATCTTAGGAATCAGAGATAAAGCTCAAACTCTCGTCTATTATCACATTGTAGATGGAAAAAAGACATGGGTATGGTGGAACTGTTGGCATCCTAGGGTTCCCCTTGTGAATTTGTTATCTTTTAGACAAACCCATCAAGAAGGTATTCCTCTGGACACTAAGGTAGAGGCTCTAATTGATAATGGAGGATGAGCGAATTGGGAAGAACAATCAGACACCGTGAGACAGATATTTAGTCAACTTAAGGAGGTAAAGATTCATAATTACACTGACAGTGATATGTGTACATGGAAAGCAGCCACTAATGGCATATACACTGTCAAGGATACATGGAATTGCATTCGACATACTTCTGATAAAGTCCCTTAGTTTGATCTAGTGTGGTTTAAGGGCAATGTTCCAAGATCAGTTTGTGTTTTCTGCAGAAGGAGCTCAGAATCTCATGAAAACATTTTTTTTAACGCACTTACACCAAGGAGATATGGGTCAAAATCCTACTCAAATGCAATTACAGTAGAAGGCCACTTGAATGGAGTGAAGAGGTTCACTGGTGCTCTGTTCACTTCAGAGGCAACAACCTGATCAGCTGTGTGAAGAAGCTTGCCTTTACTGCCACTGTATACCAAATATAAATTGAAAGAAATTTCAGAATCTTTAAAAATGAGTATCATCCAGGTGAGTGGGTGATACAGAGGCTGCAAAGATGTGATACTCAGGGCGGGTACTGAAAACAAGGTGACTGATTCAATAATATCCAGAAGCATCCGATAAAATTGGGGAATCAGAGCAGCATATGAACATACAAAAGTCTCTTATCACAAATGGAGTCCCCCTACTCTGGGATGGGTTATGCTTAATGTTGATGGTTCTATGAATGAAACAAAAGGTGGATCAGGTGGTATTATCAGAAACCATCATAGAGAATGTTCTCTAGCATTTTCCATTGCTAGAAGACCCTCTCCAGTCCTGTTACATGAACTAGAAGCAATAGCTATTGGACTTAAACTAGCAAAGGAAGCTTCTATTACTCATATAGTGGTAGCTTAAGATTTTTTAATTTCTGTGCAACACATCAATCATGGCAAGGAAATGATACCTTGGAAGTGCAGGGACTTAATACATCAGATACAGGTGCAAATGAAGAACTTTGAGGGATGCAGAGTCATCCATACAGTGGGAGAGATTAATGCAGTAGCTGACTACCTTGCTGCATATGCCAATTTCCTTGGATAATATAATCATGCTGAATGTACAGGATGTTCCTACTGAATTGAAAATCATCCTTGACAAAGATGCTTCTGATTTTGTATATGTAAGATAGTAACTCTTTCTCACTTCTATCAATAAAATAACTATTTACCTTCCCAAAAAAAAACATGAATCACATGACTGGCTAGTAGGTAAAACACATATGTAGAGTTGGAAACCTATCCTTTCATTTTAGTGTCTCACCATTGTATTTGGGCCGGTTTCATGAACTTATTACCTAAAAGAATACTTCAATCAATATAATATACTTAAAGAATACTGCAATATTAATATAATATATTTTTACTGATCAAAAATAAAAATTAATATATTCACAACAATTAAAAAAAAAAGCACTCCAATAAATAATTAAAATTTAAACAAGCAAGAAATATGAGTTGCTCATCTACCATGTCTCCAAATACTCATTGTATATGTCTTCTAAGTCCAAAGAATGTCCCTTCCAACCATCACTCTGCACCAAGAGCAAGAAGATGAAATACATTTAACACACTAATTCTCATTAATTATCAAAAATATATAAGAAACTTATACAACTACAGTTAATAATATAACAAGATAAATCCACAAATCCTGATTCAGGGACCATTCATGGAGAAAACCATAATGCATAGACTTGTAAAAGTTTCAACATAAAATTTATTTGCCACATTGCCCAATGTAAGACGATTATCAACGTTTCTTGATACTTGAAAACTATGAAAGTGACCTAAAGAATTTAATAATTCATATACATAAATAAAAATAAAATAAAATAAAAAAGTGGGCATCGAAAGATGAAAACAGAAGTATTCATCACTTTTTTTCCTTGAATGCGCTGTCTAAACTGGATGCAGTTAAAGTAGATTTAAAAAGAAAAACTTCTTTGGGTGTTTTCTAATGGCTTTATATGTTTACCATTTTCCATAAAGACGATAAAATCAGGTACGATGCAAATGGTTTTATTTTATTTTATCAAAAAGTATTCCAGACATGTGGGATACAGCCAATCCAGACTGTACATCTGACATGAAATTCCTAAAGCTACTGTGAAGCTTAGGAACTTGATTAGTAAGATCTGGTAAAGATACTTGCTTCTGCATAGCATTTTGTACATCCAATTCAACCCTTGAAGTAGGACAAAAGCTCCTTTTGAAACATAAACTATGCATGAAAGTACGAACAAAATTTGGCCAAGCTTTTTAAATTAAATAAGGCGAAAAAGCATTCTGTTTTGTCACAACAGCTTTCATTGGCTGTTGTCGCAAGGCCACTTTTGTCACATGGAATAATGAACTGGACAATCCAAACCTTCCATTTGATAGGGGACCCTCTGGATTACCCAAGTGTACAATATTTTTAACTATATAAGCCCCAAAAGTAAATGTGTATTAGGTTTTGCCACGTTTATCGATGGTCGTCCTATTTTTTATGTTTCTTAAGTTTTACACAAAGATAGACATCAGTTTTAGGTGAGCCCTTTATTCCACATGGCAAATGTATTGGCACTAAAACTTGGTATATGACCTGCGGTTGACCATATGTACACGTGATGAACTGGGGGGTTACCCAAATAAGCTTCCATATGTGAGTAAAGTGTCTTAACAGGCTTCTCTCTCTGAAGAGTTGTACCAGAGAACCAAGCTCATTAAATAATGGAAAGAGAGAGATAGAGAGAGAGAGAGAGAGAGGCTGGACACAGGTTTAAGGTGTTGATGTTAAGAAAAAATGAGCAGGCCTTCAAAGCCAAGAAGCATAAAAAGTTCACACACAAACACACACATAGAGAGAGAGAGAGAGAGAGAGGAATGAACACAAAACAGAGAATCCAGAAGTAGGGACAGCATCTTACTCACCTTGGACCATTAAATCTCGATTGAGAATCACGACAATCAATTCAAAGATGGATCAGCTCCAATTCTCTCTCTTTTTTATCAGTGGGGTCGCCTCTAATTCTCTCATACAGCATGACAAAAGCTTTAACGAAAAATATTATTCAATTCCCAAACTATAGTTTTAGCATGCACTGTTAAACATAAACTAGAATCATGGTCATAAGACGATCTTTCCTACTTCTAGATTCCAATTGAAAACATAGTCAGTTTTTCCAGCTACCTTTTTTCTTTTGAAAAAAAAGGCCAATTGAAAACATACGTAACAGAAACACCAAACCGCAGATAATCCTAATTCAGACCATGACACAAATTTAGAAACTCTACTAGAAGTAACAATTCATATGGCATTTAAGAACCCCAAGTTAACTTATGAAATCTTTGTAGAACCATACCAAATCCTACAATTTTCCTCTTTCAAATGAACATAAAGAACCTTTCCCGTTTTTAATGTTGAAAAAGTCCATAACAAAAACACCAAATCTCAGATAACTCAAGATTTGATTCAGACCGGGACTCAAATTTAAAAATTCTATTGCAAGATAACAATTCCAATGAGACTTTAAGAACCCAAATGGAAGTTTTAAAATCTTTGTAGAACTATACTAAATCTTAAAGCTGCCCTCTTTTATTCCACCATAATGAAAATACAAGGATCAATTAACAATCAATTCATAGCTTAAAAATGTATCCAATTTCAACCACAATCCGTTCAAACCATGTCAAAACTCAATGGCCTAGGACTTGCATAAGTATTCTAAAAATAAAATAAATGGCATTCGAACACATTTTGCCATTAAAAACAATATCAAGTGACAAGATTGTGATCCCTCACTCTTTATCCTACATGTCATGTCCAAAAGGCTTATGATACCATGCAGAATCTCAGGCTTTCCATAGATCCCAGCCAACACGTCCAAATCACCTATTTTGTAATGCTAATATTAATTACTACTTTGTTTATTAAAACTACAAAGAAAAAAACAAAAAGGATGAGAAGGGTGTTTCCTTGGTTCAAATTCAAAGCCATGGTTCGCAATGTCGATGTCGCCAGGTGGCTTAGCCAACATGTCGGTGACATGGGGAAAAGAGGGGAAACCTTGGGGAAACGAAGGTTTCAAAAAGAATTGAAATTTTCCCCCATCTCACCACATGCCGCCGACATGTCGCCTATGTTGAGAGACATGGGGGAAAATCGAAAATATTTAAATTTTTTCCCCATGTTGCTCGACATGTCGCCGACATCAGGGAAAATTGACACATAGCGATTTCCCTTGATATCTTGTGTCGCCCCAACATCAAGGAAAATCAACACATAGCGATTTCCCTTGATTTCTTGTGTCGCCCAGGTCCAAAATGGCGACATGTCGCCGACATTTAGAACATTGTTCAAAACATTAAGAGGGAGGGGAGGTCCAAAATGGCGACATGTCGCCGACATTTAGAACATTGTTCAAAACATTAAGAGGGAGGGGGGAGGTAGTATAATACATTGACTCCTTTGTTTTTTTTTTTTTTTTTGATCGGTAATACATTGACTCTTTTGTTCTTGCCAAGTAATGCAAGCTTTACCTATAAACAGGTAACTCATCTGCTTTCAGGATCACATACAATTGCAATAAAAACCACGTTTCAAGTTTTGTCCAAAACATATCAATTTTTATGTCGGACGAAACAGAACAATGGTCTGATAGTTAATAAAATATAGGAAGGATAAGTTTTGATCAGAACTCCCATTGTTTCAGGCAGTTTCAACCTCATTCAAATGTTTCGACTGAAAAAATAAAAAATTGGCAAGTTTCATTAGATATCAGAGACTCGAAATACTCTGCGTTCTGCTCAAGTTTAAAGGTCTTAATTGGGGAGTCCCCAACCTTTGCATACAGCTTATTTCTCACACTTGGGAACTAATCACACAAAAAGAATGCCAGGCATTGCTACCATCATCCACATTAATTTCACCAAATTAAACTAAACTCATTTAAGTGCTAGATCCTCCAACAAACCCAAATCAAGAAAAATGGACAACAAGAACCATCTGCTGGATTTTACCCACAAAATTGAAATGAGTTTCAGAAAATATATTTGTATAACCTACAAAATCATCCTGGCCAATCCACAGCTCGAAAGACCTGAGCAAGTAGAAATCGGAGCTGTAAGAGACTTCAAATCATCTCTCCATTAGAAGTACGATAGCAGAAAAATGCATTAAATTCACACTTCTACAATTACAGAACCCAAAAACATCTGAATATTTCAAAGTGACTGCTTGCTTCATGTTAAACAAATAAATTAGTTCCACAATCAACGAATTGAATAGAAAACCAGCAGAACCTCCGTATATTATCTCTATCAATGCTTCTGATCGAAAGGCTTCTAAGGTTTTAGAGAAACCACTTTCATCAAGATACTGAACTATAGAGTGAAGAAGTAGAGGCTTCTGAGATGCATCTCTGCTCTTCTTCTTCTTCTTCTCCTTCTTCTCGGGCTCGAGGATTAGGATTTTATCTGCGGAATCATCCTCTAGGGTTTCAGAAGAAACGCTCTTCTTCATGTTTTGCTTTGCAAGCATGGCCTGACGAGGCAACAATGCAATTAGGGCAGATTTTGTATCCTCTTTAATGGTTTCGAGCATATGAACGCGCTTTCAGAGGGGCTCGTATCCTCTACAGCTTAAGACTTGCAGCAATCCATACAGTACCGTTGGATTGTTGCCACGTGGATACCAAAATGGTACCCTAGAAAAATTAGCAATGGTATCCAGTTCTGAGGGTACCCATGTGTTATTCCAAAAAAAAACTAACGCTGTTAACGCTGTTTTTCATTATTTGTTTTCTGCGTTATTTTGTTTGCTCCCGTTTTTCCTCCAATTTTCAAACTCATTCTGAGCTCCGCATTCTCAGCTTCAACAACATCAATACTCTAGAGAAGAGAGTATCTAAATCATGATCAACAACATCAATCTCTACTC
>JAUPMG010275867.1:0-18880 GCA_031762675.1 Pachysandra terminalis | reverse complement strand
GGGCTTTTGTTGATGAGTTCGAGGCGAACGTTAAAAATTAATTTATATAATTTATTGAATTAAAAATAAATTAATCATCTATTTAATATCTAATTATTTATGCTCTGGCAGGTTGGTTCCTCAACTCATGTAAATTTCTCGGGGCCGCCTAACCTTCTATGGTCAAGGTCCTATCGGTCATTGGCCTAAGTCACTTATGAGATTAAGTCTAATTAGTTAGGCTAATTAGGCTTCCAATTTCACTTAGTCTGGGATATGGGATCAGGTCATTACAAAAATTCATTAAACATTCATCACATATACCTTCACATCAGTATACTCAAATCCCACACATAGTTATCCATTACCATATTTAGTCCTATGCAGAAACATTCATCTTCTTAAAAGAACATTCATTCTTCAATATTAAACATCTTTATGTTTCTATGCTAATGCAAAGAGGGAGAACCAAGGGTCTTACCTGTCACTCCCTGGATAGCGTGGCACAAATCCCTTTGCAGGCGGCACAGAACACGAGGTGAGACCTTCGAGTTCCAACCATGGAACGCGGATTGCCATATCTTTCACAAGGAAATAAAAGTAATATTGATTACCTTTATTAAATACTCAGAGTGCGGAAGCAAAAGAAAAATAAAATTACATAACACACGAGACTTCAGAAGTGTCATGTATCCCATTATAATTACACCAAATAATAGAAAGAGCATAAACCATTACAATCAATAATTTCCATGAGTTACATAAACCTATAGTACTGGAATTGAAATGAGGTAGGACAACATTTGGTCCACATCAGTCCTCAACACACCTCAACCTGTAAAATAGTAAGTCCTATGAGCTTGGAATGCCCAGTAAGTGACATATCTATCACCAATCGTCTTGTAACACCATTAGTCAAAATCAATGGACAGTAAAGTAGTAATACAATAGATAGGAGCACATGTCATATATAGATTTATGGATGATATGAGGTATGCTATGAGATGATGTGTCATTTAGATGATCCTACACGATATGCTCAATCAAAGATTGCAAATGCAATATATATGAGATGTACTAGGATAATGTCTCATCTATAGTGTCCCTCATATGTAGCTTCACAATCAAGAACCAATTCGGGACATAGATCACCAGGAACAGCCGGATGTCCCTTTCTTCATTCGGGGTCGCTAACCCATGGTACGAAGGCCACCACTTGCTGATTTATGAGTGTAATTATTCAAGGTTTAGCCAACCGTATAAAATCTCGCAAGAATCCTACCCTTATTTAAATGGGACCTTCACCCATGGGTATGGTCAACCCAAACAGGAAAGCTCACAAGGAAAATCCCACGCTCTCCTCTCGGGCTCACTTAACAATCACATCAACCTAGTATGGATGAAGTCATTTCTTTAGGATTTCCCATGATAATTCCCATCATAAACTATTCACGTGCCGATACGTGCGGATACTCTGCTGGAGACCATCATAGGCTTCCTAACCAATGTACAAACCAATCCAATCCAATCCCAAGCCATTAGCTTTGGATTTAAAGGATAATCCCCATCAGAAACTATCAACGCACCCACACGCGGATAATCTGCTAGAAAGCATCATAAGTATCCTAACCATGAGTCAATAGGATGTCCGGTGATAACACCCTTCAGATGGTACCCATTTTCCCATACATAGATAATCCGCCAAATGTCATCAATGGTATCCTAACCAGTGAACACACATCAAACTAAAATAGCATTCTAAGTCCATATACATATACAATTAACAAGCACAAGGAGTGGCAACCCCAAGTCACGATTTAGTCGGAGGGCTGTTTAAGGACCCAAACCTAGTAAAATAAATCCATAATTGCATTTAATTACAATAATAAATAACATGTGAAGTAATTGGGTGATGTCAGAGTTTAATGAGGGTAAATAGAGCAACAAATGGAATATATGGAGCATTGGATTAGTTGTGAAACAAATATTGGAGGATTGAGGTCGATTTCTAATTAACAGAACCCTTGGGGAAAGAAATAAGAGAATTAGACCTAGTAGGGAACCATTCTACAAGTATTGGAGTTAGCTGGTAATTATGTGTAACTTCTAGGGAAAAGATAGAATTAAAGTATATGTTTGAATTAGAGAAATTGGAAGGTTCGTGCAGTGATAGAATGGAAGGGAATATTCCATATTCCTTCTCCCAACCATTCCCTTGTGTTTTGGATAAGATAAAAGAGAAAAGAAAGGAAAGAAGGAAAAACCCTAACCTTGCCGACCCCTTGTGTTTTCAGAATTGAGATGGAGGAATAAAGGAGAGAAAACAAGTAGAAAGGAAGCCCTAAGCATAGCCGTACCAAGAAGAAGGAGGAAGAAGAAACCGAAGAAGAATGTCTAGAAAAGATGAAGGAGAAGAAGTGGAAAACAGGAAAAGAAAGAAACGAGAATCAATGGAGGAACTAGAAGATGGGGGAAGCAAATTGGATCCGGATCGCAGCGAGAGGAGAAGGTAAGTCACATTTTCTGTATAGTCTGATCAAGGTATTGTTGAATGTTTATTTCATGTGTTTGATTGAAACAAATAATAGATCTGGTTTGGATTAGAATACATTAGGGTTTGATGTTTGATCGATTTATGAAATGATTTGTATGTGTTTGATTGTTTGGTTGCATCATGAATGGATAAGATGGATCTCGTGATCATTAGGAATAACCCCAAATTAGATCTGGGATCCATATCTCGAGATCTAGAAACCAAGAAAAATATAATACAGTGGGCCTAGTCGGTACCCACCGGTACACCGGTAGGCTACCAACAGGGCCTTAAAAATAGTGTAAATAATCCCTTCGGTACCCACCGGTACACTCATAAGGGTACCGACGGAGGCCACACATGCAGACTTGAACTTGTGGGTTGGTTTTTGATTTGTATTGATTGGGAATTGGTCCCACCTTGGGTTGAAAATGTACAAGGGTCAACATATGACCCAATAGACCTAGACCTAATAGTGATGATTGATATTTACATATTATGACCAGAAAGACCTAAACTTAGTTGTACTTAATCACCTTGGGTAATGCCATGTGATTAGTTACGTTTGCATACTCCAAGAGTTTGAGAACTAGTCTCAGTGAGTTAAGGATGGAAGGATGACTCTAACCATACCTATGAGAAACACCCTTTGACCCTCATGGTATGCCCCACACCATTGATTGGATTGCCAAATTTACGTCAATTACCTTGTACAAATAAGTGCATAATAACTGGAATTAGTGGGCTGGATAAGTGATGTGGACTTGTATGGGTTGCATTAGCATTTGGTTTACGGTCTCAAGGTTGATCCTAGTCATCAATCCGAGGTTCCATTATAGTTTGTAACCATCACTCACCCTTGAACTTGAATATATTGACATTGGCATAATCTGAATTGATAGTTAGAATTGATAATGGATTGTGTAGTATACATAGTACCTGGGAAACTTATGATGGTTTCCAACCGGATTATCCTTGTGACTGGGCACGTGGATAGTTTCCATTGGTAATTATCATTTGGTTCCTAGTTCATAATGCATTGCATCATATGCTTATGTAATTGTTAAGTGTGCCCGGGAGGTGGTGAATATAGAGGATGGCATCTCGTGACTATTATGCACTCTAAATCTAGCTTTGGTTGAATTTCTTATATAGCATTGATGGTGTCCCTCGCCTTGGGTTACCGCCTAAAATGAGGAGGGGACTTCCGACAGTTCCTAGTGGCCTATGCTCGAAATTCGTTATAGTTGGAAGAATGAGGGGCACTTAACTAGTTATATGAGCTTAGTTCATCATTCATATCATACTTGTATTCTTGTTTGAGCATCCGCATGTTATCATTTTACATTGCATATTATTATCATACCGTGACACATTATGGCTAGACTTGGTTCATCTCGTATAATTGATTTGGTTCTGTTTTGAATATCATCTACTTAATAGTATCTTATGAGGATGGACGACATATACGGTCTTATTGGGCATTCAAAGCTCACGCGACTTATCATGTTGTAGGTTATGATGAGTAGGAGTCGACAGAGACTGGATGCTGATTCGCTTAGAGACAGCAGTTCATTCCTAGTTGGTGATGATGGGGTATATAGGCAGTTTACTATTTTGTAGTGCTTGTTTGTAAGTATTGTAATTTGAAGATTGTATTTGTGACTTTGCTGAAGTCACAAGAGCTTGTGTAATAATATTTGTGTCTTTGACTTCCGCACTCTGAATATTTAATAAAGGTAATGCATTTTACTTTTATACTTGTGATTTGATATGGAAATCCGTGTTTTAGTAATGGAACCCGAAGGTTGCACCTTAGGATTAGTGCCTCCCACCTAGGGATTCTGGCTAGTGGTTTTGGGGCGTGACAGGCTGGTTGGTGGGGCTAGATGTGCCATGAAATCAAATTTGGTACCCTGTAGGTGGGTCAAGCTCATTGACCTTCCTTCGATCCCAATGGACCACATTCCCGTTCATTAGACTCACAATCCCCTCCAAACCACCTAAATTCTCAAAAGTCATGCCCATGTTGACAGCACGACCGGTGTGCCGATGCCTGCCGGTGGGGTTATTCTAATGTATTTTATATCCCTGTCAGTAGCACAGCCGGTGTGCCAGTGCCTGCTGATGGACATGCTCTTTGTGTTTTTATTCCTCAGTCGGCAACACGACCGGTGTGCCGGTGCCTACCGACGGGCCTTCTCATGTCTGTTTTCACCCCCTGTCGGCAGCACGATCGGGGTGTCGGTGCTTGCCTACCGGTCACGAATCTGGAAACTTTCTAAGGTCCCGAAAACCACATCCTTGAAAACCAAAACCAATCCAAGTCACATATAAAAGTTAGATGCATAAAATTTAAGCTTACATCATACCAAACATGCAATACTTCATTTTGAACGAAATCGTTGGATCATCATCCATTCAAAACTATATTTTCGCAAATCGGAAATCAAGCATGGAATCACATTAGAACTATAAAGATAATGGACCTACCTCTTGTAGCTGCTAGGGTTATGATCCGTAGTCATTTCTTTTTCCATCCTCCTCTTTATTTTCCTTTTCTCCTTTTCCACTGTAATGGGTTGCTAGGGTTTGATTTCTAACATTCTCTTTTCTCTTAAGCCCTCACCAGTAATCTCTAAATCTAGTTTCTAGAGTTATGGAGGGTGAGTTAATGGAAATGGAAACACCCTTCCATTCCTTATATTGCCAAAATCCACGATCTCACAGTTCTCCCACGCAAGCCCATGCGTTTGAGATTTGAATTTCAATTTATAAATTTCAATAAATACCCACATTGCATTCTAATTACACTTTAACCCCAAGGCATATACTATTGTTTTAAAATCAACCATATGTTCTACTTAGCACATGATTTAGTACCAAATTAAATTCAGAAAAATGCTAATTAATTTCTATAAAATCCACTTTTCCCTTTCAATAAGTAGAATTAGGAATTACTACGTTCAGGCCATTGGAACCTACCTCCCTTAATTTTGTATGGTGTATGTTCCCAGATTTGGAACAATCGCACAGACTCAAAAAAAAACAACGTCAATATGCTCCCCATTGATCACCTTAATTCAATAAGACATGATCCCAAATTGACTTGAAGCCTTCCTAGTCAATCTTAGTACAGTCGTAATCATCTCATACTGTCACGAACCAAACCGGAAACCTCATTAGAGATCAAAAATTGACTTCGTAACTCTCACTCAAAACAAAGCTTGGGAGTGGATAAGCAATATCTAACAAATGGATAAATAAAACGGATTTTATGAAAGATATAAGTCGTGAAGTATTTAAACTTCTTAAAAGAAAATCCATTATTAACAATCTTCAGACAAGCAGTGGAAATTAACACGAGTTTAGTGCTTTCAAATCAACTCCTACTATAAGTTCAGGTAAAAACCTTAAATAAATCCTAGAGATGACTAACATCTATACGAGATCAAATATCAGAGTAGTCATGTATAACATGAAAATCACACTAAGGGGTAATAGTAAGATAAAAATGTACATTCAAATCAGAGAAATAAACCGCTGAAAGAGAGTCGATAAGATACAAGTCCATATTAAGTAAAATCCTGATAAAACATTTATACAACAGGAAATTGAAATAAGGAAATTACTAATCTACTACATCAAGCAAATAAGAACGAATGTCCTCTTCATCTTCTTCCGGGCTTCATCTTGATTTTCATCTAATAGACCTGAAATGTGGTTTCCTAAAAAGCATGAGCTACACTAGCCAGTAAGTAAATAACTTTATAATTATACATGATTAACACAGAATTCAGTCATTACTTAATAAGTCCAGTTCACACAACAAACAACTTAATTATATGGACTGAGATGTATGAGGTCGATTATTTATTAATACATGTTGTGCACCTATTTTACAATAATCAACAAATGTGATCTAAACAAGCATTCTATTATGAAATGAAGTCTAAGTGGATTCCACATAAACCGATCCATATTTGGGCAAGAAGTCATAAAGGACCATCCCTCCCTAAGCAGGGTCACACCCAAAGATAAGATCCTTTCTGTCTAGTAATCGTACATGTTGGTTCCTCATATGATCTCAATCGTGCTACCCAAGGATGCTCACACAGATTCCATCCCCCAATATATGGTAGAACTAGCAAATTATTCTATGTGAGCAACATAGTTTCTAGGGGTTTCAACCTAGAGGACACAAGCGTCTCACCATATTTTCGATCATAGGGATGAATCCCAAGGCATCACCCAGAACTTCCTCAGAGAACCACACAATATCTAACTACTATCAGAGCTCAATCACATGATTCAAATATTGGGTCTTATCAATATGAAGAGCCCTCACCTTTTATCTTTCCTCATGTCTTTTGGGATCATCACCTATGACCTATCCTGCACCATGGGAGAAAATAACAATTGGTCTATTGGGATGATCTGTCCCTCAAGCCACATAAATCTAAGTCTCCTCACCTATTATGATTTCCAGATCATAATACTCTCATGGAATAATTTTGAGTCCCAGAAATAAGGACTCAGGATACTGGGTATTACTCATAGATCAAATCCATGGTCAAAAGCCAATGTAGTGCAAGTGAGTGGGTGCACATTAACTAAACATTCAATCTTTGTGTACAAGGTGTAATAACAAGTGACAACCATGTAGATCATCAATCTCTTGAGTAACATGAATCACACTCTAGATGACACGGATAGTGGGACCACAAAGAGGAAATCATATTGGATAATCTAAGTACTCACATTGGATGCAACATATATATTATCAGTTATAAGTACATTATTTATCCCAATCCAACCTTCGTAAGTATCAACACATGGAAACGAGTCCATGGGGAGGCACTTATAATAAAGATCGCATTTAAACTCAATATAACAACATACTTGATTAGGTCGATCCTAAGTTATATGCAAGGTACATTATGATTAACTAAAAAGCGTAATCCACACGTTTCCATGCATTGCCATACAATATTTCACTAGACCAAATCATAGGGTGAGAACTTCATTATTAATCATACTAGATTTTATGTTTCATAAATTTTCAATCACAAACTATGCGAATGTTTATCAACTACAAATGTCAGAAAATATGGCTAAGTGTTAGGTTCGGCGAGGTCTTCAGTGAGATCTTTGGCGCACCGAAGCTTGCCTCGGCGAACAGTTCGGCGGACCGAACTGAGATTCGGCGACAAAACCTGGGGAATCAATCTCAGCGACCTCTTCAACGCACCGAAGCCAATTTGGCGCGCCGAACTGAGACTCCGCGAGGTGTTCATGTTCGACGACCATTCCAGGGTTGTGTTCAAACCTAGCGACCTATTCGGTGAAACGAACTATCCGCCGATGGCCCATAATATGTTCGGCGAAGCGTTCGGCCCGTCGAGGAGGCCACCGAACGTTGCGAACAAGCTATAACAGTGGGGTTTTCTCCCCAAATGAAAATACAGCTAAAGGGAAACACTAATATGCATTTGTGAGTCAAAAACCAACAATAATCATCCAAGAAACATGATACTTAACTAACATAAATAGGACTAACCTCAGTGACTATTACATAAGGTGAATGCCAACAGAATTTCACTTGGCATCAGTTATGTATAATAATACGCTATCTAGATGATAAGAACTGGGGTATATTGGGGTAGAAAATCCCTCAACCGATAATGTATGTCCATCTGGGACTTCCTCACCTAATCATGATGTCCAAGTCCACTCAAATTAAATCAAAAACTTCATCATAAGTAAAGTCTGATGGTAGGTCTATTATATGACCAGAATATGGTCATTAACTCAGATTGGATATGTTGTGCAATGTGTAGTGTTTGTGCACATTAACTAACCATACAACATGTGTACAGATGTGCAATAACTCTAAATATCATATATGAGGCTTAAGGCATGGTTCAAATCATCATATTATCCCAATAAATCAAATAATGCATAAGGTATGTCAATCATAATGAATAATTCAATTAGTAAATCAATCTTTAATTAATATCACATATTATCATCAAAATTTATATATCATTCATTATAATCCATCCAACAACCAAGTATAATCACAAATCATACAAAACAACCCAACTTGGGCTGGCCGGCAGGCTGACCGGCCGTTTGCCTGGGTAGGTCCAAACAACACATATTGTGAAGAGGTCTATGGCTGACCGGTGGGCTAACCGGCACACCGGTTCGTCATCCGGCAGCCTAGATAGAGGCCATAATAACAAGTTACAGGGTCAAAACCAACCGGCAGGATGGCCGGCACACCGGCTGGCTGTCTGGCAAGCTAGGCAGAAGGTCACATATTCCAAAATTTCACAGGGTAGCCACTGGTAGGCTGGCCGACACATCGGCTAGCCATCCGGCAGGCTATCAAGGGGGTTAAAACAGGGTTTTGGGAACCGGTAGGGTTCCAACAGGCTACTGGCAGACCGGTAGATCTGCTGGACCCATCTGGGTGAAATCAACGGACTAACCGACACGCCAGTAAGTCATCGGTTTTCCCAGAAACAAGGATTTGACGTAATTTTTTTATTTTAAGTCATAATTAGCAATTCTCATCAATATAAACTCATATTTAAATTTAATTTCGAAACTAACCTAATCAAAATATCAATCAAAAGTCAAAGTTACCATGCTTGGAAAGATTAATGTAAAAAAGTTTGAGTTTTTATGAAGAACAATGTTTTATTTGAATTGAATTCGATAGAGTATGTCATATTCTTTGAATATGGCATATCACCTAATTCAAATCAAGAATGTACACGAAATTGAAGTTACTTACCTTGCTTAACACGCGATTCCTTGTTCTTCTTCAACCCAGTTCACGTTTGAACAGTTCTTCTTCCTTAAGCTTCAGATCTCAACCAAATGGTCAGATTAATGGTTTGGACGACCAAACCAGGGTTTAGGTAGGTTTTATGAGTTAGTCTTAGTTTATGATTTGTCTCTAATCCCAGCCCTTGGATTTTAGTTAGTTAATCCACACCTTTGATTAGGATAAAGAGCAGTCCTAATACAACTCAAACATTATCTTTGTCCTATCATTTTTAGATTAGGAGTTTTCTTCTTATCATTGTCTAAGTCTAAGTCTTATTGTCTTTTAATCTTGACCTTTAATTATGTTTAATTATTCCTGCGAAATCTCAGCCATTGGTTTAACTTTAAGATTATGATTGTGTGTGAAGCACTTTAGATAGTCTATTGTACTCCCACCAATCACAATTGGTCAAAGTTAACTAATTAGCTTGCACTAAAAATTTTAAATTAGTCCCTATTTTCTAACTAATTACACATCAACCTTATTACTAATTACACTAAACTCCCCTAAACTAGTTGGGTTATTACAATACTACTGGTGGTTGTGGTGGTATCGCAACGTTAGTCCTGCGACAAGTGAGGCTATCTCGTGCAAGTAGTGCATGATCCTCCCAGTTGCCTTCTCCTTAGCTGACCTATGCTCATGGTCCTCAATCCTGATCTCCGTTACAGTCCTCTCTAAAGACTTTATTCTGGTCTCAATGGAGCTATCCCTCCTCCCGTAGTGTCGAACTAGAAGCCTAGATGCTTGTGCTGAGGTGGATGCTTCATGCTGGGGCAGTCGCGGAATGTCCGGTTGTGAATGTGGTGGGGCATCCTGTTGTGGCATGACTTGTTGTGCCCTTTCTCTTCTCGCTCTCTATCGCTTCTTCTTGTTGTTTCTTCAAATTGGGGTGGTCTGATCCCCAACACTATGATGTTCGTGTTGGAGAATAGACGTACTTGTTCCTCATCCCTCTGTGTTGGCATTAACACTCCCCACTTTCATACCAGTGTAGTCATTAGGCAAGCGAATGGTTGTCACGAACCAAACCTAGAAATCCCAATGGAGTCCCCAAGTCTAGGTTGTAACTCTCACCCCATATCCAGATGGGAGTGGATAAGCAATACATAACCAAAATCATTCAATTAAGAAAGATATTATATAAGATAAAGCTATTGAAAAGTAATATTATTAAGATAATATCCATCACAAATCATCCTTCAAACAAAAAACAATGAAAAGAAAATATAACTAATCTCATGCTTCAAATCAACCCCTAGTAACTAATGAAAACCAAATAAGTACAGAATTATAGAAAACAAACCCTACTACAAGTTCTACTAAAATCATCGAATAAAGCCCAAATAATGACTAAAATCTTTAAAGCATCCTTGTCCTCCATCTTTGTCCTCATGGTCCTTATGTCCATCATCTATAGATCATGAAATATGTTGTACTCAAAAGTATATGCTACACTAGTTTTGTAAGTAAACAAGTCTAACAGTATTTAATATTGAAGTAGGGACAATGCCACACTTCAATGGTCATCTATATAAACAATAAACAAGTGAATCATATAATATGTGAGGAATATGGATGTGAATATTTGATATGTACTAAATATGCAATAATGATATGAATAATGATGCATTATGATATAATATGCATTGCAATATTCTGATTTAATTATTAATGCATGCTGTGCACTTGCAAGTATAATCACCACATGTGATTTAAGACAAACAATCTAATATGCAATATGTGTGATGTATACTATATAGTATTCGTTTAGTGTAGGTTCCACATATGATCTCAATCATACTACCAAGGATGCTCACTCAGAAACCATTCCCCAATACATGCTAGAAATAGTAGATTACTCTATGGTTTCTAGGGTTCTCGACTTAGAGGGCACAATCCCCTCACCTTATTTTCAATCATAAGGACTAATCCCAAGGCATCACCTAGAACTTCCTTTGAGAACTCTACTAACAGAGTTTTACTCACATGATTCAGATATTGGGCTTCACTAGCCCTCATCAATCATCTTTCCACAAGTATCTAGGGATCATCACATAGTACATATCCCTCACCATAGGAAAAAACAAATTAATTGGTCTATTGGGATGGCCAAATCTGAGACACATGCAATAGTTCACCCATAACTTTCTCACAACTGTTATGATTTCCAGATCATAATCACTCTCCTTATGTTCATGAACTCCAGCAATATGAAGTTTTGAAGGTCAAGTCAATGTATTAGACCAATAGAATGTCATTACGCAACAATATAGGCATATTCTGTGCAAGTGAGAATGTGCTCATTAACTAAGCAAGCATATCATGTGTACAATGTTCAGTATGAATAATTAACATGCTTGATGATGAATAATCAAGTAATATGAAGTATATCAAAAACTCACATGTTCATAAAACATAGCCAATAGATTCATAAAGAAGCGAGCATATGAAATAATAATATTGGAGCAAAAGTAATATCATAATCAGTCTAATTAGATCAAAATAGGTTAGCACATAAAATTTCTAAGCAAACAGACAGGATTTCTGGGTTCTTGGGTTTTTTTTTTAGAATGTCAGGCTCGGCGTACAGTTCGGTGCGCTGAGTGGGGTCTCGGTAACAATTGCAAGGGACTTTAAAACTCTCTGTGATGCTCGGCTTGTTGTTCGGCGCACCGAGTAGGTCTCGGTGACAAACCTGTCTGAAAATCATAATATAGGACTCGGTGTGGTTTTGGCGACCCGAGTGGTCGCCCCGAGGAGGTCGCCGAATGTCGCAGTTTGGACTATTTTGCTTGATTTTTCATCCTCTTCAACGTTAAACACAAAACTTGATTAAGTAACCCCCATAAATTTGAATTCTGCACAAAACCCAACAACTAAATTGCACAAATCATAAATCAAATTAAACTTACCATATCCTCCCATTAAAACTTAGAAAATTGGTTTTGAAAACTAAGAACATACTTCATACTCGAAGAAAGTAACCTTGTACACCTATTAAAATCGTAAACAAAGTTATCCTTGAATTCTTACCTTGCTTTGATGAGTGGTGTTGAGAATCACACCTTCTTCTTCCTCTTCTTCTTCTTCTTCTTCAAACAATGAATCAACCTCCCAAGGCCTTGTGTTTATATAGGCACTTAGGAACTTTTGGATTAGAAATTATAGAACACTTAATCTTTAGCCTTAGATTAGTTAGTTTCAATCTCGGCCCTTAGATTAGTTTTTAAACCAATATTGGTTTCTTTCTAAATTCATTTACTTTTATTTCTATTTTGGAATCCCAGCTTTAGTTTAAATATTTGCTATTCTAGTTTGTAGAGAATACTTACCAATAGAGAGTGTTTCTAATTCCTTATATTAAATCTCAGCCATTAATTGGAGACTGAAAGCTCCTACATGATTCTAGCCACTAATTTATCTATTAAGATTCCTATAAGATCATAGTCATTAATTTATATATTGAGATTCCTACAAGATTCCTACAAGATGTTATAACTTAAGAAAGTTATGATTGTGTGTGATGCACTAGTTTCCTCTAGTACAACCCACCAATCACAACTAGTCAAAGTCAATCATGACAGCTATTTACTAAAATTTTAAAGTAACCACAAATTTTTTATTATTTACATTATTTTTGTTTGGGTTATTACAATCTACTATTATTAAGAAAATTTCGTCCTGGAAATTTACTTACCTTAACTAAAAAAGTTGAGACAGTTACCTTGAATATTAGCTTCTAGTTTCCTTGTTGGTTCGAATCTTCCATGGTTATTCTATAGTATCCTCAACATCAATATCACTTTGTTGCATAAAACTTGTTCCATCCAGGATGCGTAGAAGGAACAGTAATCTGTTTAAGAAGAAAGGAATCTGCCAACACTTAAGTTAGCAGCCAATGTTAGTAATAACAATCATCATGCAAAATTTTTTTGAAATATCATCACAAAGAAACCTTTTGGAATATCATCATACAAAAACATTTGGAATTGATTGAAAACATAAAACATAGGCTCTAATACCACTTTTGTCACGAACCAAACCTGGAAATCTCGATGGAGTCCCGAAGTCTAGGTTGTAACTCTCACCCCATATCCAGATGAGAGTGGAGAAGCAATACATAACCAAAACCATCTAATTAAGAAGGATATTATATAAGTTAAAGTTATAGAAAAGTAATACTATTAAGATAATATCCATCACAAAACATCCTTCAAAGAGAAAACAGGGGAAGGAAAATATAACTAGTCTCATGCTTCAAATCAATTCCGATTAACTAATGAAAATCAAATAAGTACTGAATTATAGAAAATAAACACTATTACAAGTTCTACTAAAATCATCGAATAAAGCCCTAGTAAGACTAAAATCTTCAAAGCATCCTTGCCTTCCATCTTGGTCCTCATGGTCTTTATGTCCATCATCTATAGATCCTAAAATATGTTGGACTCAAAAGCATAAGCTACACTAACTTTGTAAGTAAACAAGTGTAACATTATTTAAGATTAAAGTAGGGACAATACCACTCTTCAATGGTAATCCATATAAACAATAACCAAGTGAATCATATAATATGTGATGAATATGCAAGTGAATGTGTGATATGTGCTGAATATGCAATAATGATATGAATAATGATGCAATATGATATAATATGCAATGCAATATGCTGGTTAAATTATTAATACATGCTATGCACCTAGTAATAATAATTGCCACATGTGATTTAAGAAAAACAATCTAATATGCAATATGTATGATGTATACTGTATAGTATTCGTTTAGTGTAGGTTCCACATATGATTTCACTCATACTACCAAGGATGCTCACTCATAAACCATCCCCCAATACATGGTAGAAATAGTAGATTATTCTATGTGCGCAACATAGTTTCTAGGGGTTTCGACCTAGAGGGTACAATCCCCTCACCTTATTTTCAATCATAAGGACTAATCCCAAGGCATCACCTAGAACTTCCTTTGAGAACTTTACATTAGCCGATCTACTAACAGAGTTTTACTCACATGATTCAGATATTGGGCTTCGCTAGCCCTCATCAATCATCTTTCCACAAGTATTAGGGATCATCACATAGAACATATCCCTCACCACGGGAGAAAACAAATTAATTGGTCTATTAGGATGGCCAAATCCCTTAACACGTGCAATAGTTCACCCAAAACTTCCTCACCATTGTTATGATTTCCAAATTATAATCACTCTCCTTATGTTCATTAACTTCAGTAATATGAAATTATGAAGGTCAAGTCAATGCATTAGACCAATACAAGGTCATTATACAACAATATAGGCATATGCTGTGCATTTGAGAATGTACTAATTAACTAAGCAAGAAAATCTTGTGTACAATGTGCAATATGACTAATTAACATGCTTGAGGACGAATAAGCAAGTAATATGAAGTATATCAAAATCTCACATGTTCATCAAACATAGCCCATACATCCATATAGAAGTGAGCATCTGAAATAATATTATTTGAGCAAAAGTAATATCATAATAAGTCTAATTAGATCAAAATAGGTTTGCAGATGAAATTTCAAAGCAAACGGACAAGTTCTAGAATTCTCGGTGAGCCGAGGGGTCACCAAGTGGGTCGCGGTGAGCTTTCGGCGGCCTTTTGGCGAGCTGAGGAGGTCGCCGAATCCACCTTCAGGATTTTTTGGTTTTTGTCAGAATGTCAGGCTCAGCATACGGTTTGGTCCACCGAGTGGGGTATCGGTGACAATTCCAGGGGCCTTAAAAACTCTCTGTGACACTCGGCGTGCTGTTCGGTGACAAAACCAGGGGTATGAAAGTTCTTAAAACTATGCTATACACATAGAATAATCCTATCCCTTGTACTGTTACGACGGGGGATGATTTTAGGTTGCTGGAACATCCTGGGGAGAATTCAGGTTGTTTGGACACCCCGGATAAAGATTAAGATCACGTGGGAACTTACTATATTTCACATTGTCGTACATCGTTTCTACTCATTTCGCATTTGCTTGTCTTTGTTGATATTAATGTGAGAGCCTTGTGTATGAAATACTTGGCCTTATTTCCATATAGATTTAGGCATATAGTTGTAGAGATGTTGACTGTTGAGTTATACTCAGTAAGGATGGGAGAGAACAATGGATTGTGTGAATTTGTAATTTATCCACCAAACATCCACCACTTGCACATTTATTGTTTATATACGCGTATCTTACACTTGTTGCACTTGTCTCATAATGTTGCACTTCATTGAAGGATTACTCATTCTGGCTTCAAGCTTATGTGGGTTGCTATATATGTGTCATGTTTCAGGAGCTTAGATCGAAGAGAGAGAACCTGGATAGGGTAGCGCGCTTTGGTAGAATACTAGTACAAGTCTAGATGTAGACTTTATTTCATTTAGATTTCTTCAGATTTAGTTTTGTCATTATTAGTTATTTATATCTTACTAGAACTTTCTTAGTCTTCCCCTTATGTTTTGACCATGTTAATCCACTTCCATAGAGACATGGGGTGAGAATTAGGAACAAATCAGAAAACTCATAAAATTGGGTTTTCTGGTTGGTTCGTGACAAAAATGGTATCAGAGCCTAAGTTCTTCTAAGATTTAAGTAACTAGTTTTAGATTTTGTATAGGATTTCAGGTTAGAACCTCATAGGTTAATCTCCAGTTAGATTGTATAAGGGATAACAGGATTAAGTATGAGTAGGATGTGAGTTCGTAAGGTACGTATGATTGTTGGTTGTGCAACCTAGCCAGTTCTCCGGATGGACAATAAAAAATAACTAGCCAACTATTCCTGAAAGTTCTGAAATAGCGGCTACTAGGGTGAAGTCTTTGTTGAGTATTGTATTGTCATGTTCTATAGAATATGATAATCTAAGACTTATGGATGTTGAATGAATCAATTTAAAATTACTTAGAATCCCAATGCTGAAAAACATTTCCAAATTTTAATTCCAATGTAGTTGCAAATGCATTAGGCTGAGGAGTTTGAGAAATTTGAAAAAATTGGATTTGTATATTCAAACAAGAAGATTTATAAATTATGATTAATTATATCTCACCAAATTATTATTGTAATAATATTTTTTATGTATTAGTTTTGGTTGTTTTAGATCTAAGTCGGGTCAGGAACTATTCATTCTAGACCTGGGCAAGGACCCACACCCAATTTAATGTCATGCCTCCGAAACCAGGCACGACTTCCCATGTGGAAAGGGCACGAATCTTGAGACGCGACCTTCTGGATCCATTGCTTGACAGCGGATTCGCATCACACCAGGTATGAGATAACTCAATTTAATCCATAAAAGCGGAGTAATAAATAGCGGAAGTAAAACCTACATTATTACATCGGAGTTCAAGTAATAAATAATCCAATCTATATAAACTAATGGCTTCAGAAGAGCCGTACAACCAACCCGATGAATCAATAAACAAATAAATGAATGTCTACATAAAAAATGTTTAAAACATAAAATAACCCTACTCCAGTCTTATCTCGAGTCTCCCATCTCAACCTGCAGTCACATAACAAACTGCTCGAGTATTGAATACTCAATAAGCATGATCCAGGTAAACGAGAACGATCACATGACATTTAGTATGAAATCAGAAAACCCAATAAACCATCCGGAAACCAACATACGAGATATAATATATGCAATGAGATGATATGCTGGTATGATGCAAGAATGAAATACAAATGCTTTTAATATGCTCAATCAAGAAGTGCAAAATGATACACAACCAAAATGCCTATGTTCAGATGCTGTGCTAAGTGTCCTCGGTAAACCATCCACAACTCGGAACCTATGTTCCATATTCCCATTTTCGTAGGACTTGCAACCCACGAGGACTCGGCTACCCCTTTCTCTTTCATCAAGGCACAGTCCACGCTACACCTAACCATAGTATGAATGTCTATCCTAAGGAACACAAATGATAAATCTCCATGAAAGCTGTTATGTGCCCATACACGCAACAATCCATTGAAATACATCAAAAACATTCAAATGATGCACAATAACGCAAAATAGGACCTTAGTGATAATGTCCAAAGGCAGCTTATCCACGCGCCCATACACGTCGATAAACCCTTAGGAACCATCACAGATGTCCTAGAGTTGATAAAACTAAAACCATCCGTTCTAGCCACCTAAGGTCCATCCATGGCGTTAGAGTCTCAACTCTAAACACATGGTTCAGTTTATAGATTAGTTGGGAAGTCAGCACTAAACCCCTAGATAGCTAGTCATAAAGATTCATCTAACCTCCCACGCTAACCTAAAACATAGTCAAATCTCTAGAACTCAGATCTAACTTAGGATGTGCAAATCCTAACCTTTGGACAGGAATGGGGGCATCTAACCTCTTTAACCATACAGTCACCAATATCACATTTACTATAGGCATTCAGCCATCTCATCACCACCACATAGGCAATACAGCCCTACAAATCTGGCTCTCAAGCCCAACACATCATCATATTCAACATAACAGGCACTTAATTTCATTTGACCCTAAGTCACATGCACTAGGCCCATGGCCCACATAACTCATCACAGACCCCCAATAGGTCCTATGTTGTTCCCCAAACCTCTCAAGACTCCTAACCAATCCTTACTGACCATTAATAACTCAAAACGATTAAACTGGGAAAGTCTGCGGATATGCGACCGATCTCAATGTCGCTCGATCGAACATGTCGCTCAATCTCATATGTCGCTCGATCGCCTATGTCGCTCGATCGACATTTTCGATCGATCGACTGTGCAACCTGAACCCAGAAATCTGCGATTATTCAAACTGTTCTTTGTTTTTTATTCAATCAAATTTATCCAAATCAAATCTAAAATTTCCCAGAACTTAAATACATCATTCTTAACGCCAAAACATTCATCCAAGCATTAAAATCATATAAATCAAATCAAAACATAGATCTACACATGCAACTCAACTATTAGCAAATAAATAAAATTCTACCAGAAAACTATCTTATTATACATATTTAATCATACCGAATATCATGAAATCATCCAAGGAACCTAGATAATCTACTTACTGTGTTCTAGTTTGAAGATCAATAATAATGCGATAGAAACCCCGTGTAAAGCTTCCTTGGATCGCAACAGATCCGCAGGAACACAACCACCAAGCCCTAGCTTCCTTCCTCCTTCCACAGGTTTCAAATGTCACCAAAGTTCTCTCTCTCTCTTCGTCTTGCAGAAATCGGCCAGCCCTTGTTGGTGTAGAGAATTAGGGTTCTGCAACCATAATCTCACACATCCTTATTATTTATATTAATACTTTATGTAATTAGTTAATCCCTCCTTGTTAGCTAATTTCCCTTTAGTCCAATCCTAACCAAAGTTAATTACCCCTGAACCCCTCATTTGTTTAGTTGTTTATCTAAGGTCCTTTCTCCACTATTTAATTATTAACCACCCTTAATCTCACTTAATTCAGACTAATACTGAGCTATTAGTTATGATTAATTCATATAAATTTATGAAA
>JAUPMG010275856.1:0-18881 GCA_031762675.1 Pachysandra terminalis | reverse complement strand
TAGTGGTGTGAACTTCACATACTCCTCTGTGAAGACCAGGTTTCAATTCTTGTTACCAACAAAATAATTGCATTTTTAGTCTATATTGGAAAACATTGGTGGGCTCGGACCCCGTAGGTCCGAAGGCTAGCCCGTACTGGGCCGAAGGCCAACTCGAGTGCCGGGGGCCAAAGGCTAAGTGCCGAAGGCAAGCTCGAGTGCCAGCTCGTGTGATGGAAGCCCGCGTAGGGCCAAATGCCAACTCGAGTGCCAGCCCAGGCGAACTTGAGTGATAGCACGTGTAGGGCAAACGGCCAACTCGAGTGCTGGGGGTCGAAGGCGGGGCCCGAAAGCATGGGGCCAAAAGCCGAATGCAAGGGATCGAGGGAAGGCTCGCGCTTGGAGGAGGCCCATAAGCCAACTCACGGGAGCAAAGGACGAGGACCGAGGGAAAGGCCCGCAGGCCAGCTCACGCGAGCAAAGGAAGAGGGCCGAGGGAAAGTCTTGCGCGCGGAGGAGGCCTGCAGGTCAGCTCACGCGCGCGAAGGTAAAGGGGCTGAAGAAAGGGCATGCGCGCAGAGGAGACCCGCAAGCCAGCTCACGCGCGAGAAGGAACTAGCTCACGTGCATGAAGGAAGAGGGTCGAGGGAAAGGCCCGCGCGTGAAGGCGGCCCGCAGGCCAGCTCACGCGCGCGATGGAAGAGAGCTGAGGGAAAGGCCCACGTGCGGAAGGATCCCGCAGGCCAGCTCACGAGCGCGAAGGAAAGTGGGCCGAATGAAGGGCCCGCGCGCGAAGGAGGCCTGCATGTTAGCTCACGCGCGCGGAGGAAAAGGGTCGAGGGAAAGGCCAGTGTGCGGAGGAGGCCAGCTGACCAGCTCACGTGCGCGAAGGAAAGGGGGCCGAAGGAAGGGCCCGCACTCTAGGAAAAGGACTCGTGGGGCAGCCCGCGCGCGGAGAGGTTCGCAGGACAACTCGCTCGCGAAGGACAAACCCGCGCGCGAAGGAAGGGCTCGAAGGACAAGCTTGCATGCGGAGGAGGCCCACAAGCTAACTCAGGTGCAAAGGAAGGGGGTGGGCTCACATGCAGGCCTTTCTAAAGGCAGGCTTGAGCGCAAAGGAAATTAAGCTCGAAGGCAATGGAGCCTGAGTACAAGCTCTGCCGAAGGCAGACCCTCGCTTAAAGGTTATAAATCCCAAATGATGGGTTCGAATGAAGGCCCGAAGGAGAGGTTTGAATGCAGGCACAAAGGAGAGGTTCGAATGCAGACCCGAAGGAGGGGTTTTCAAAAAAAATTGTTTTTACAAAAAATATCCCATGCGCCACATAATTTTTAGAAAAGCCTCGAATGCCATATAAGTTTCAGAAAAGCCCCGAATGCCTCATAGTTTACATAAAAAACTTCGAATGCAAGATTTTTTATTACAAAATGAGTTCGCATGGCATATAGTTTTCAGAAACAGCCCTAGATACCATATATTTAACATAAAGCGTCCCGAATGCAAGATTTTAATTACAAAATGAGCCCCGAATGCAATTTACTTCACAGAAAATGCCCAAAATGCAAATTCCTTTATAGAAAATGTCCGAAGTGTCAATTTCTCTACCAAAATAAGGCTTCGAATGGTCAAAAGGTATTGGAACAAGGTCCGGAAGGATCATACGCACATAAAGGGGACTTTATGCAAAAATAAGAATATTAAAACCAACAAGGAAAGAACCATAAAGCTGGTCATACCTCTTAGAAGGTTTGTAATACGAGCCGTGTTTTTTGAAGTACGTAGAAAATACGTCCCCAGTGAAGTTGCCAAAATGTTGATGCAGAAATTGTGCTGCTTGACCCACTTTAAGCCGCTGACTGGGATCGAGCTGCTTAAAGTGGCGTAAACCGCACAAGCACGTGGTGACGTCGTGTGTCGGTAGTTTCCGCATTGCCCGGAGTTGGATAAGGTCTTGCTTGGGAACGTAGGGAGTCCCAACCGTCTGCCTAAACCGTTGTGCGGCCGTTTGGACGGCGCTACGCCTATGATCGACAAACGTAAAAGAAAGAAGGAGAGAGCCAATATAGATAAGTACACAGATTTTTTACAGTGAACACATTGAAGAAGGAAATAAGAAAGATATGAGGGAGAGACAGAGATAGAGAGATGGATGGAAAGAAATGTTTCCTTCGGATACAAGGGATTTCAAGCATAATAGCAAAAATGATCTTCCCTCTCCTCATTCCTTTCAAATATTTCAGTTTTTTTTTTTTTTTCTTTCTGATGTTCAAATCATCCAATTCTTTCTGATTGTTTAGATCATCTCTTCTTGTCCTGAAATAGTCGGTTTATAGCCTTATCTTACTTGGCCTCCAAGTAGACTTAATCTGTAAGAAAACTTAGGTTTCAAATATACTTAGCCTGTAAGAAAACTTAGGCTTTAAGTATACTTAGACTAGTAGATAACTCAAAAGAGCTCGGTTGGACCGAGTTGGACTAAGTTAGACCGGGTTGAACCGAATTAGATCGAATTAGACAAAATCAGATCGAATTGGACCAAATTGAACTAGATCAGACCTGATCAAACCAGATCAAGTGACCCATTAGACTCATGGTCCATAGGTCAAACAGGTAACATGTGATTCCTTAATTAGGTCATTGGATCATTAATATCAATAGTAATTTTATCATAGGATTTATATCGACTTTCTTCCAATCCTTTTCCGTAGCCCCACAAAGATATTAATTAACGAAACTTATTTGCTTCATGTAAATTGCAGATATTGTTCTGCCTCTTGTGTTCCACAACTTTCCTGAAAACGAATTCTTTTGTTTTTTTTTCCTTTTCTGAAACTTCAATTTCCACGGAACTGAATTTCTCTCGAATCACAATTTTCCCTTTCAAGCTTCTTAGAATTCCATGAAAAGACTTCATTTCTTCTTTCGATCCCCCGACCTGTTTGAATTGCGCGTGCCCATGGATGGGGCTGTTGAACTAAACAAGTCATATTCACGTGTAGTTCACATGCACATGGGTCCCAACATCAGTCCTACGTGTCATCTCCTAGTCCATCCATCTGTCTTCTCTAACTATATAGAACGATATCCTTTAAAACCCAACTACTTGGACCCTAACACCCAATCAATCCTTCTAGCGTATTTACTTCTTTGTCGAGAAATCAATCAAAGCTCAGAGACAATGTGTGGACAGTGCTGGTCACGTGCGCCGGTGGTGAGACGCTTGGCTTAAGATCTGATGGTTTTGTCTAACCCAAAGGGAACATATGCTCGGTAGAGAAGGAACATAAACTTCAATTTGAAATTTGTAATCGTTGCTTGTCACGTGAGATTATTCGTGTATAGTGATTGACTGAAGGTCAATGATAATGAGTGGTGGCCCACCAGCTTCTCGAATCTGGATCGTTGGACTAGTTTGAACTTGGAAGAAATGGCCCTTTAAAAAAACGTTATTTTCGCCAATCAAGAGTTCTAGATTCATAAGTTCGTTGATGGCTCGTAAGGGATTCATTAAGATGGACTTTTTGTCGAAAGGAAATCTTCTACGCTATTGCGTTTGTGATTTTTCTGATGGTATTAACCATGTGATGTTATGTGTACAGTATCGGTTTCATTGTTTCAAAACTCGCAAGTAACTCGGAAAATTTGGCTGAGTTTGTTGGATAGGCTAATGTGCTGGTTAACTTGTCTTAAAAATCAGATGCGGTTAACTTCTCAATTACTAGAAAACTCGGTTGAGTAACTCATAAAACTTGTCTGAGTTTTCTATTAACTCGACCAAACTAAGAAACTCCGATCAGATCAAGCACATCTTACGTCAGAACACTGAATCAGGCACAACAATAAGAGAGAAAGAGAAAGACCTTTGTATTCAAAAAAGAAGAAGAAAATCATGATCTGGTTCTCTTTCTAGATGATCTGCGTCCTTTCAGGTCTTATCGATGAGCTCCTTTGCTTGTCAGCTTTGAATCTCGATCATAACATTGGAACTCGTCCATCTTAACATAGGGTTTCTTGAATTATTGTAGAGATCTCACTTTGAATTTGATCATCGAGAGTTTTTTCAGTTTCTTCGTAGATCTCACTTTGTATTTGATCAATTGAACCATGATTAGCCATTCATTAAATCCCTAGTTATAGTATTGCTTCCTTATTTTATATTATATATTATATTTTTATATATTTTTAAAATATTAATACATTTTTGTATTGACCAACTGGTAACTAGGCCGAGTTACCTTGTTACTCGGATAGGTAGACTCTTGAGTTACCAGCCCTGTCCGAGGTTTTAAATACTAGTCGATTCAGTTAAAGTGGAAGCCACTGTGAGGTTGATATATCTTTTAAGGTTTTAAAAATGGTCAGTCACCCGTTGTGAATGAGGTTTTCCCTCCGTGTGGGGTCGGGAGCTCAGTGGTTGGTAGGAGGGATCGGGGTACGCTCGAGGGATCCTGGCAGTACGAAAGAGGTTTTCAAGAGAGCAGACATAGTCCAAAGCTAAGTGACTGAAATCTGCAAGCCCCCGCACCCTCGTAGGTGGGGGGTATATATAGGGTGCGAGTGACAGTCGTTACAACTCTATTAATTGTCGTAACGATTAGGTGTCTAGGACCCTCTTTCAAGCGCATCTGCTGAGGGAGTGGGCCCCCAGGCAGCAAGCCTCCGTCCTAGGCCTCCAATTCACAGGCTCACGATACCCCTGAGATTGCTTTCTCGTGGGATCAGTAATGATGCCGCTGGTGGTGTCTCCTGTCGTCACGAGGTACAAGTTTGACCGTCCGCATGGTCGTTCCATATAGGGCATCTACACCCGTTACAGTGTTGCTTCCATGGCACAATCTGATGGTACTATAGGAAACATCGCACTAAATATCGCAGACGATTTGCTTCCCACATTCTTTCTCCTTTTAATTGTTAGACATGCATTGGATGAAAATGGCCTACGATATTTCACTGCGAGTTTTCCAATGGTTTCAACCATGAGATGACGTGTACAAGCTGTTACCGCTTAAAGTGAAAGCCAAATAAGATAGAAGAATGTTTGAGGTTGACATGTGGGACTTTAGAAATGAGAGCATTTTATCCGGAACGAAATTGGAGCAATATCAGCTAAATCGTATGCGTGTGCACGCTACGCATCCACTTGAAAATATACTCTCATGAAGATAATGCTATTTGTGTGTCACTATCCAATTGGTACCGTACAAAACATTGCAGACGAGTTGCTTCCTTTTTTAACAACTAACAGGAGGAAGAATGTGCTCATATATTATAGCATGTAGTAACCCTAACAATGGACACATAATATACTTTAAAAAATGTAATTCATCAAAAAAATAAATAATAATAATTAATTAATTTGATCAAATATTTGGAAATTGATTGATTCATCTTTTCGTTAATTAACTAGATTAAATTCTAACCTTGTTCCTGTTCTTGTGTAACCATCTTGTCCATTAGCTATGAAAATGTTTTTTCAGTTTGTACATATCTATGCACACATACATGCATTCATGAGCTTCTTTTAATGGTAGTATACACTATATATACACATAACATAGCTGCACAGATGATGTCAAGTAGATGTTGCATGAATGGCATTACATGGGCATGCATGGCTATCTTCATGTATGCGTTTAGTGGTGTAATTCGGTTGGTTTGATTCGGTCTAGTGGTCAAACTTAAACCAAACCGAATTACATTACACTAAACCAAAAATCAAACCAAACCAAAATAAAAATCGAAAACCAAATCGAACTATAATAGATAAAACCGAAAACAGAACCAAACCGACATAGAAACTAAGAAATTTGGTTTTTTGGTTCGGCTTGACAAAATTAATACTATTTTCTATACAAAATACATACACATATATCTAATTCTGTTTTTTGTTTTCTAAACCATAACCAAACCAAACCAAACTAACTTTTTTCGGTCTATTTTGTTCGGTTTTTGGTTTTCGGTTTTGACCGAACCGATTGACACCTCTAATGCATATACTACCTAATATGTCAAGCAGTACCAATCATATATAAAAGACTCTTGACCAGGTAGATGACACATCATGGCCTGTCCCCATTCACCACATCAAACGGTCCGAATTAAACCCGACTGACGCATCAAACACCAACAACCCTTTGATCTCCCCATATACAACACCTAAATTTGCCGGCCTTTCATACCGTTTTTGGCGGCAAACAGTCCCACCATTGCCTCTCATGTGACCGACCACCAAGTCCTGGTTTACCTGTCACTGTTCCCGCCGTGTCCCTTCCTTTCTCTACTTATAAAACTTAGCTCTTAAACCATCAAACTCAAAAATCAAAACCAAAAAGAAGAAGAAGAAGAAAAATATCTCAAAAGGAAGAACAAAATCAGTTTTGAGAAAAGAATATGGCACAAGAAGAAGGTCTAGGACTTGAGATTACTGAGCTGAGATTGGGACTCCCTGGTGGTGGTGGTGGTGGGTGTTCTTCAGTGGACAAGAACGAGAAGAAAAGGGTGTTTTCCAAGGTTGCCGGCGGCGAGAATAATGGATCGGGTAGTGATCGGAAAAACCAGAACAAAAGCCAAATTGTGGGGTGGCCGCCGGTGTGTTCTTATAGAAAGAAGAACAATAATGTTCAAGAGAAGCTGTACGTGAAAGTTAGCATGGACGGTGCACCTTTTCTGCGTAAAATCGATCTGAACACTCACAAAGGATACCCAGATCTTGCTTTTGCCTTTGAGAAGCTCTTCGATTGTTTTAGCATTGGTGAGTAGTCGTCGATCACTTCTCTTCTTTAATTTTCTTGCTCGTAGCTTTTTTTTTTTTCCAAGTTTTTAAGAATAAGCTAATCATGCAAAACACGAAAAAAAAAAATTAACTAAAAGAATATTTTTATTATATGGAATAATTAAATTTTCCAATACAGGGGTGTGTTCTAAAATGCGCGGGGGGAAATATGTTGTAAAATAATGTAATATTTTTTTTTTATCTTCGACAGGTGAAACATTCAAAGGCTCAGATAGCTCAGAATATATTCCCATATATGAAGACAAAGATGGAGATTGGATGCTTGTGGGAGATGTACCTTGGGAGTAAGTCTCGATCTCTGGATATATATATATATATATATATATATATATATATATTATGAACCAACCCTATTACTTTGGATCCCGGTTGGATGGGCTATTGGATCGGTTGTACCGCTCAGTTCATACCAATATCGATTGGAATGGTCCGATCTAAGGCCTTACAATACAACTATTGTATCGTGGCGTGAGATCAGACTGGTTCTGATCGATCCTGGTACAGATCAAGAGATACGAACTGGATTGGTCCGATCTTTGAAACCTTTTTGGAATGGTTGATGAAATTGGGGAGATCATGAATCAGGATCTTTTTCTTTTTATTTTAGTCTCTCCATATCGTTTGATTAGGTGAATTGTCAAATCGCATTGATCATTTAGGAGATCGCCTAATCATCGTTTTGTCTTAATTCTAATCAAAATTAAGGAGTCAATCGGTCAATCTTTATTGGATATGTTTATCATTTTATTCAAAGAAAACAGCAAAACGGTCATTCTAGTAACATTTCTCACCCACACCACACGTCTTCTACGGTTCTACCCTGTGGGTCCCGCAATAGCCCGACACAAACAAAGTCCCCCACTATTATTATGTTGATTACATGGCAGAATTAGTCCTCGAAGACTCTGGAGTCTGGACCCGGTCTAGAGAACTAGTAATTACACTCTCACACACCTTTTCCAATGAGTTTCACGTACTAACGGTCCTACATCACACGTGACGAACCCGAAACTACGCCGACTAGACCTGACCCGTCCGATTGTAAACGGGTCGGTTCTTAGGTTTATCTAAACCCTATTTGTATGTTTTTAGGTTGGGTATCAAACCGAACCCGGCGCAACCCATTTTATTATTTTTTTGAAGGTAAAACTTATCAATTTAATAAATTACAAAAGAATATCTATTTAACCCATTTTATTGCTAAGCATATTATATTTATGAGGGTTTTAATTATCTTTTATTAATAATTCTTTTACAGGATGTTTATTGAATCATGCACGAGGCTGAGGATTATGAAGAGATTTGATGCGAACGGTCTCGAATTACAGACGAGATGCTTGGAAAGGAAGTTTGGAGGAGGAGAGGTTATCGAAGAAACGCGAGTCGAACTGAAAATTTGATCGGAGTTTCTTTTGATTTCTTAGTCATTTGTTTATATTTAGCTTTGATTGTATGTGTTTTTAAATAAACAACTTTGATTGTATGTGTGTTATACCTTATTAAAACACTTTTTAAAATTAAAAGTGTGATTGGTACTACCTAATGGGTAAGTGCTTACCCATAAGCAGTAGAGGAAGGCTATCTATAAAAAGAAGTTGTTGAGAATAACTTCTCTTATCACTTATGCGGGAAGCTATTTCTAAACTTTAGTAATATTTTTATAATACTTATTTACCCCTAAACTTTTATAAGCACTTAAATAAATGTTATTTTAGACTTTAGTAATATTTTTGTAATACCTATTTTACACCTAAACTTTTATAAGCACTTAAATTAATATATTTATCAAATGCTATTTTCTTCAAATAAGCAGTTTATTGTAGCTGTGGACAAGTGCGTCCATTGAGCTACTTATCCAATTAGGGCTTCAATCCCTAGTTATAGTAGGGCCAAAACAATGTGTTAAACTTTTATTATCTTAGACATAAACACAAAGTCAAAATTTATATTAAAAGACAATAAAAATGAAAAAAAAAAAAATCAAGAATTTCTTAATTCAAAGTCAATGTTCTAATACCTTGTTCTCATATTCCTAGTGCATGCAACATGATTAGCAATCAAGAATCTAAGATGCACTTTTACAAATCTTTTTATTTTAATCAAATTGAATCTCACCAACCACAAATTATATATATATATATATATATATATATATATATCAAATGCACACCATTGGATAATAATTGGACGGCTACGATTCGAAAATCTATTTTGGATTAATTATATTATAATTAATAGATTATTTTTTATCTTGATTGGTCAATGCCCAAGTTGAGCTTATTTAATTCCAAAACAATACCTATCTCAACCATCAAGGGAAATTTGCAAATATGATGGTAATCGATGGGTATTTCAGGCTTTAAAAAGATTTATCCGTTTAGTTTGACCGATCTGTTGCATTTTGTGCGTCTAGGGATATCTTTTGACGGCCTGTCTGCTATTAAAATGTAATTGGCGCGCCCAAGATCATTGATGAGGAAATTCTACGTGATCAACGGTGGAAGATAAAAGTTTTCCCAACCTGAGACAATGAGTGGAGCTCATGATTCAATGAGCCGCACCTATAAAATCTAATAGGAGACAATTATTGTGATCAAACGATTGACGGTGACCATTTAATCAGGTTCATTGGAAAATAAAGTCAAACGAAAACAATGTCGAAAATAAAGTTTGTTCAACCAAATAGAGTAAACAAAGACGACCCACGTTGAGACCCAGTGAATAGTGGGTCCCACACCGGATTCTAATAATTTACTCAATTTTGACGTCTATAATATTTTTGGTGAGACAAGGACCTGAAAGCGAATTAAAGGTCACCACTTGTGAATGTACTTATTTTGTCGGTACAGGTGGTTAACACTGTAAAATTTCTGTTTCCTAATTAAGAATAAAATGAGTAATTTCGGTGAAGCAAAAGATTAAAAAAAAAAAAAAAAAGTTTTGGCGCATGTTAGAAGGAATATACTATTTTTCTTGATGCGTAGGCAACGAGCCGAGCCGAACCGGGCTTTTGCCAGCTCTAATCAGACTCGTAAACCTTGAACATGGCCCAGACTTGTTAAAAAATTTGAGGCTTAGGGCTGCGTTTTGCCCGGATTGTGCATATGAATAAGCACTCATTGGATAAGTTGCTGGAAGCACTTATTTACGACAACAATAAATGTTTATTTGAGAAAATAGCGTTTGATAAATATATTTATTTAAGTGCTTATAAAACTTTAGAGGTAAAATAAGTATTATAAAAATATTATTAAAGTTTAAAAATATTTTTATTTAAGTGTTTATGAGAGTTTAGAAGTAAAATAGGTATTTTAGAAATATTATTAAAGTTGTGAAATAGCTTAACACATAAGAGCTTGGTGGAAACTGATTTCAATAACTTTTCCTTATGGGTAGCCTTCTTTTACTACTTATGAGTAAGCACTTACACATAAGCGCTAGCAAACACATATTTAATTTTAAAATTTTCTTATATAAGCTATAGGCAGCGATAAGTAATTATAGAAGCTGGGCCAAACACAGCCTTAGGCTCGTTAAAACTCGACTCTTAATAAATTTAGTTTATAAAATAGTTGATTTGTAAAAAAATTAATATTAGTACAAATACATTGATAATATAGTTAATGATTATTATTATATATAATCTAATATATTAACATATATACTTGATATTAATATATAATATAAATTATTAAAATACAAATGTATAATTAATCTCGTATAAAAATCGAGCCGAATCCATCCAAGTTTGGCTAGAGTTCGTTAAGATAATGATCTTTTGTCCGTTGAGACTCAAGTTCGGCTCACAAACCTAATTATTGACCTCAAGCTCGGCTGGAAGATAGCCATATACATAATCATAGGATGATAAATTTGACTTGTAATTAATCTTCGGTTTGACCAATTTATGTACTGATTAGTATTTCTTTCACTAATTGAAGGGTATTATACTATTATTGGAATTCATAGCCGGGCAGTCGGTCACCAGTTCTTCTCTTAGAAGCCAACTATGGAACAGGAGAAAAAGCGCTGACCCTGAATTACCGGTCATGACTCATGCTTACCGTCACGTGTCCGTCTTTAACCCATGTCATCCTTCTTTTAAGTAGCGAAAACAGAAAACAGACACGTTGCCGACATGCCAACACAGTCACATGCTTTGTACAAAGTTATGGGACCCACGGATAATGGGTTTTTTCGCACATGGATTCAAGGAAAAGTTGAGTTGTACCGCAAGAACTTAAATGTGGGGGTCACCACATGCTTTATCATCATCCAACGAACTCCATTCGATTCCATGTAGCGCTTATACTAATAACATGTTTATATAAGATCGTCATTCGTTAAATCTATATGAATAGCGGATAATCCGGTTCTGTACAAGCATGTTTTTAATAAGATAACACATGGAATAACCCCAAAATAAAAAAACCAAAATTCATAAAGCAGGTCTGTGATAAGTCCGGAACAGGTCGTACCGACCGGGCCCAGATTCCAAAGCAATCAAATCACACACACGCTTCCGTCATACATTGTCAGCTACATGGACAAATCCCAACCGCTGATTTCTTGAATACGTGTCCGAAATCAGTGGCGGATAATTACTCTGCCGGCCATATGCTCATCAATATATAGGGAAGAGTGAGACGATCAGACGAAGAGTGAGACGAGTCTGCTCAGTTTCTGTCAAAATTTCAGCCTGAACTACGAAGATTGGGAATCAGCTATACGACGTAACCAGCGGAGGAGATGTCACCGGATACGGCAAGAAACATGCCGGAATCTGAAGTCACCGAGCAGAATTTTAAGGAAACGGAGTTAACCCTAGCCTTACCGGGAGAATCTCGTGGACAGACAAGTGAAACCGGAGGAAAGATCAATGCAAAACGAGGATACTCTGACACCGTTGATCTGAAGCTCGGGAGCTCTAGCTGTGAAACACGTGGCAAAGATCGGGGTAATAATGATACGGAAAACCAGGTTTCTTGTGCCGGAAAACCATCACCCTCAAAGTAAGTTTCTTAGAAATTTAAAATCCCGTTCAATCTTAGGACGTGTTTGGCCTTCTCCTTGGAAGAATAAGTGATTCCTTTAAAATTGGTGCATATGAAACGCTTCATAAAAACTGTTTTAGAGAAATTAGAAAAATTGATTCTTATGAAGCCCTTCATATAAATTCTTTTAGAGAAATAAAAAAAATCAAACGTTTGAATAAAGTTATTTTTGTGGATTCGCTTTCTAGCTTTATCAAACGCTTATTTATTTATTTGAATCACTTTTGTGTTGAAGAATCACTTCTTGGGTCCGAAGAAGAAATGCCCAACACGCTCTTAAAATGTTTTAATTTGTATATCCGACCGTATAAATATACGATTCATGTACGTATTTGATTTATTTATTTTTTTTTTATTTTAGGGCACAAGTGGTTGGGTGGCCACCGGTGAGATCGTTTAGGAAGAATACGTTGAAGAGCTGTACGTATGTGAAGGTGGCCGTAGACGGAGCACCGTATCTACGGAAAGTAGACTTGGAGATGTACGGTAGCTATCAGCAGCTGTTAAGCGCGTTAGAGGAGATGTTCACTTGCTTCACTATCCGTATGTATTCCGTATATATACCTGTATTGTATACGTATACAGTATAATTTAATCTACCAGGGGTAATTTAGCCTTTTGATGTTGATTTTGTTGTTCAGGTAATTATGTAAATGAGAGCAAGCTAATGGATGCCGTTAATGGAGTGGAGTACGTTCCAACGTACGAAGATAAAGACGGGGACTGGATGTTAGTGGGTGATGTTCCTTGGAAGTAAGTTACAGAAATAACCTCATGGGTAGCAATAGTTACGGAATTGACATTGTTCTCTTTTAATGTTAGGGTTCGTTTGTGTAAGAGGAATTCGGAGGTGGGAATTAGAATTGGCAACTGTGAATTTCAATTCTTGGGTTTGGATGATCAATTCTTAATTCTCACGTTTCATCAGAATTATAATTCACAAGGGTGTTTATTGTAATTTCCACATAAACTCAGTATTTCGTTGGGTGGTTTAAAAGGTAGCCCACCCCATTGCACTCCACCCCTAATGATTCCAGTTTGGAAACCCATAAATCAGGTTAGGATCGGTCCGATGACTGGTCCTGCAGTCTGGCGATCAGTCATGCCAATCCGGCAGTCGATCTGTTGGTCAGGCGATCGGTTCGGTCTAGTTTAATTTTTTTCATTTGAAAATGTTTTTTTTGTACTTAGATCGGGATCGGGATAGGTCGGTATTGCCGGTCTGGATTAGACTCGGTACATTATACCTTAGTGCCCTCCATATTTGTAAGATAAGCCATCACTTGAGTTAAATAAAATGTAGTGAAGGAAAAACAACAAAAATTTAAAGATATGAATTTGAAATCATAAGATTTACATTTCATATGCATTTCAATTCTAATATATCTTTAAATTCCTGAGATCGAAATGGGCCCTTATTATGGAATTTTTTTTCTTCTTTTATTTACTAATATAATATAGGTGTATTATTCTAATTTCTCGTCAACTTTTTTCAACTGCAGAATGTTTGTGGAATCATGCAAGCGCATCCGTTTGAAGAAAAGTTCAGAGGCAATTGGATTGGGTAATTAACATTTTCTTTACAACAAAACAGATTTTTTTTTTCTTTTCTAAATTATATTTATAATATTATTAATATTTATTATTTATCGTTTTTTGTTTAATATTTTTGATGCAGCTCCAAGTACCCCTTCCAAATGCACAAGCTCAAGTTGAATGATAAAAGCATGTACAGAGATTGCTCCTTTTTTCTTATTTGGGAAAATAAAATAGATTTGGCTGTAATTATCTATACTTAATTACTAGTGCAGTTTTGAAATCCAGACATATTTATACTGAATACATTTCAATTAATTTATATTTTTGCTGACTAATATCGTTCAAATTAATTGTTGATCTGAACGAGCTTCTCTCTCTCTCTCTCTCTCTCTCTCTCTCTCTCTATAAAATGTAATGGAAATCACAACTGAATTCACTAATGGGAGGATTGTGATAATTTAATTAGTGCAATTGGTGGAAGAGATACTAATTTTTCATTATTTACCATAAAGATTATTTTTTTTTTCTATATTTTGATTTTCTTTAGCTGATCTAAATTTTCGATTTTTATACTTCTATACCTATGTTTTTTTTTTTTTTGATAACTTGTTTGTTCGGGTTAGCTTGCGCGCAACAAGCGGGTACGTCTCCAGTGCCCCGAGTGAAACGATCATGTAGAATAAATTAACAACCGGATAAGCCTCTAGTGGCCCCGAATGAAACGATCTCGTAGAATTGAACCCCAGATCTGATGCGGTCTAGATCTGGTGCGGTCTAGATCTAGTGCGGGCTCGAGTGAAACGATCTTCTAGAATAAATTAACAACCAGGTAAGCCTCCAGTAGCCCCGAGTGAAATGATCTCGTAGAATTGAACCCCAGACCTGGTGATTCTGTTGTTTGATAGGTAAGTTGTGAAGACCAAATTTGTTCGGTAGGTAATTTATAAGTTGCGTTCTAGAGTTTTAGGTTAATTTTTGGGATTTAGAACACTTTTTCATTTTTATTTTATTTTTGATGATCTCAGCATGATTAAATATTTCTCGGTAACTTTTATGACCAGTTGCTATTTTTGTTTTGGTAATGGAAAGATCATTTAAGAGTTTGATAATAATATTCCAGTCCCCTTCTAATTGGATGTTCACGGCATTGCTTCTTGGGGGTCCTATAAGCTAATCCTGAGTCCAAAAGTGCTTCAAATAAATAGATAAGTATATTTGCTAAACTCAGGTGAAAAGTAATTTCACAAGAATTGCTTTATCCAAATGTTAATTTTTTGAAACTACTATTTTCTGCTTTTAAATTTACGTTTGCGAGCATCAGTGTGAGGTTTTAATGAAATACGTCTTATGGTCTTATATGCTCCTTTAAAAAATTTTAAAATATCTATTTTATTCATGTTATCTTTACGAAAGAAATATATCTTAGGGTCTTATATGTCCTTTTAAACTTGTAAAATACCTATTTTACCCATTTTATTTTCATAAACAAAACTCCTATTAAATATAAATTCCCTACTCTACACAAACTTCTCACAAATCTAACTTTGAAGCACTTTTTCAATAAGTGTTTACCAAACATTTTTTATTCCTCTAAAACAATTCTTATGAAGCGCTTCATAAGAATCGATTTTAAAGGAATCACTTCTCCTTTTAAGAAGCAAGGCCAGACACACCCTTAATGCTTTCAAGAGTAGCAATCGCTTCTGCTTCCAAAACTGAAGAAATCCCATAGTGGTGTGCAAATCCAACAACAAAAATGCTCAAGTTGTCCCTGCAAATCCCTCACCAGAATAACTCTTAACAGCTCCATCAAAATTGATTTTAACCCAATTTGAGATAGGTCGAGAAACCAACGAATCACATAATTTATTTCATTTTGTTGTTGTAATAAGCAATAGTATGTAGTGGTTAATATTGAGATTCCAAGTTTTTTAGGTTCAAATGTAATTACTCTCTTCATCCATCACTGCATGAAATTCTTTATGAACATTACCACTCTCAATTTGTTTAGGTTGAGTTTTAGCTTTGGGGAATACACATTAAACGGTTTGGATTGCGCAATTCATCTATGAATTCTATCAAAATTATGATTAGTAGAAATCTTGCTTAATTATGCAGCTAATTATATGATTTAGGTTGCGTTTAGCCTAGCTTATATAAGTACTTATTTCAGCTTATAGCTTATTAAAGCACTTTTTAAAATTAGAAGTGTGTTTGGTAACGCGTAATGTGTAAGTGCTCACCCATAAGTCGTAGGGGAAGGCTACCTATTAGAAGCTGTTGAAAATAACTTCTCTCATCACTAATACTGGAAGCTATCTCTAAACTTTAGCAATATTTTCATAATAACTATTTTATGCCTAAACTTTCATAAGCACTTAAATAAATGTTTTTTTTTTTTTTTTCTAAACTTCAATAATATTTTCATAACACCTATTTTACCCCTAAACTTTTATAAGCACTTAAATAAATGTATTTACCAAATGCTATGTTCTTCAAGTAAGCACTTGATTGTTGCTATGGATAAGTGCTCCCATTGAGCCACTATATCCAATGAGTGCTAATTTTTAAGCGCAAGCTGGGCCAAACGCAACCTTAATGTTCATGGTCTATTGGTGAAGGAAATATTATACTTGAAAAAGTTATATGCTCTTAGTGACGAGACTGAAAGAGGTGATACCATAAGGTCACTCGTCTTTATATGCAAAGGGGGATTCATCTAAAATTGATTGCTAGGTATCGAAGACTCAACATTGTCTTTGGACGCCTTTTTCGGTTTCGTTCGGTTGATAAAGTACTTGTTAAGGGATTTGAATGTCTCGTTCCATCATGTTTTAAGATCGATCATCGACATTGTAATCAGACTGACTAAAAATGATCCGATGCGACTTGATAAGTTTGCACGGATCCCTTTGGATGCGAAGTTAAATGGCAAGCCCTAACATGTCCTATTTAGTGATGGGTTTTGTTTAAATTTGATTTATTTCATTACCTTTTGTTGTTTCTCTTTGGTGGTTTTTTGATTTGATGTCTTAGAGCAACTTTAGATCCGGGTTGTGTCTCACCATTAGATTAATGTACAAATGGGCTGGACCGATACTATTTCATCTGTGCCCAGGCCCGACATGATCAGTTTAAAGTGCTGTGCTGGGCCCTGGGTTCATGGCCCACAGCAAGGCACGACATGGGCATGCATGATACGGTTGGATTCTGGCTTAGATTTGCAGGTAAAAGCACAGGCCCGATCCGATACAACACGACCCGGTGCAATAATAATTGTACCTCATTCCTTGTCTGGGGGCCCGAAATTGGTCACGACGGGGCCCGATAATGATCTGACTGTGCCGTACCGACCCACATACCCACCTGGCACGATAAGACCCGTTATCACCCCTAGATTAGATTGGAAACTAATGAAAACCTGTTAATACCGACTACCGACTACCCAAAGTCAACCCGATCCGGACCTAACCACTGTGTAAGCTGTAGCCCCGAGTCCCAAATGAGCTGTCACATCAACCGGAAAATCATGACCATAGCTAGTGAAATCCCTGAACCAAATCCAACCGTGCGATTTCCCTGTCACTGCTATATCTACAAGGACGACCTGTGCATGTTGGTCCGTTTATTACCAATGAAGAAAAAAAAAATTGTAATATGTCTCGCCAGGCTTAGTTATCTGGACATTACTAAGGGTGTGTTTGCCCTGACTTTTGCTTTTGGACAAGGTGATTGGACGATAAGCTACTTACTTGAAGAAAATAGCATTTGGTAAATGCATTCATTTAAGTGCTTATGAAAGTTTAGGAGTAAAATAAGTATTATAAAAATATTATTAAAATTTAAAAATAATATTTATCTAAGTGCTTATAAAAATTTAAGGATAAAATAGGTTCTACAAAAATAATATTGACGGTTAGATATAGCTTTACACAAGTGATAAGAGAAGTTACTCTCAGCTCAGCAGCTTCTCATTATGGGTAACCATAAGAAGAAGCCGTTGAGAACAGCTTTTTTATCACTTATGTAAAAAGCTATTTTCAAACTACTGAGTATTTTTATACTATCAACTTTCATGAGCACTTAAATAAATGTATTTTTCAAACACTATTTTCTTCAAATAAGCAATTTATTGTTGCAAACTTGCTATGAATAAGTTCTTTCATTGTGTTACTTATCCAATGAGTGCTTATCTAAAAGCACAAGCTGAGTCAAACGCAGTCTCAAACGAGCGGTTAAGCTCTGATATATTATTTTGCCACGTGTAGAGACTATAGTGTGAAGATTTATACAATTTTTACCAAAACATTTGCCACGTGTAAAATCTGTGCCATATCAGCTTCTACCCCTATAACTCGTTTCCCCGGTAAATTCAAATTTTTAGTTTTCTACACATTTTAATCCATGGCCTACCACCGAACCAAATTTTTATTTTTTATTTTTCTTTTTCTTTTTCCTGCACAGTACCTGCTGCATTTCTCCGAAAAAGCCAACTCTTCTCTTGAATCGAGAAACCCTTATTGATCATCAATGGAGGTCGAGCAGCTCAGAAGCTCAAAACCCTCTAAAGCTTTCAAAACTCTGTAAAGCCAATTCACGATGTGTTCTGATTCGCCTACTTCTTGGATCGCTGCTGCAGCTGCTTTTTCCTCCAATCTCTGAAAATCTTGAGACGAAGAACTCCATATTCATCATCTCTATGATCGACATCTAGGCTTTTTTTTTCCTCCGATTTTGGTATTTGTTGGAGATCTGGCTTACTCTCATCTCGGAAAACAACAATCAGGTTTTGATTCTCTTATATCTTTTCCTTTTTACTGAATTTCGCATCAATATGATTTTTTTGGCCGATTTAGTGTTTTTGCATCAAATTTCGTTCGTTTTGCTTTGTTATGAACCTTTTTCTCGGATTGCTATATTTTACATGACAAGATCTGATCTTTTCCTTCATTTTCGGTAAAATTTAGGATTTTTCTCATTTTATTTTAGTCCGCAGTCCAAATTTAGGGTTTCATCCGGAAATTTCGCTCATACTATCATAGATATTTGGATTTCTTTTTATTTGTTTTACGTAGACCTAAATCTTTCCGTCGGTTTTGTTACCGGCCTTGGCTGCGAGGTTCTTATTGATCAAATCGATCACCATGACCACCATGACCTTGATCTAGGTTTTCTCTTCGATTGACGTTTCTGCGATGCTGAAGCAATTTCTCAGCAAATTCCCTCGAAAATCGTCGAAATCTGAATCCGGCGATTCTGCCGGGAGCAATTCCGGCAACAATGCCGTCAGATCAGGCAATGGCATCCAACGTACGAACAGTGGGGGTGCCGTTTCCAGTTTATCAAATGGTGTTAAACGGATGTCTTCGGCTGTTTTTCCGTCGAGCGTCGTTGCCGGAATTGAGCCTTTCCTGTCCTTCGAAGACATTCCGAATTCAGAGAAGCAGAACCTGTTCGTTAGTAAGTTGAATCTCTGCTGCGTTATTTTTGACTTCAATGATCCTAACAAAGACTC
>JAUPMG010275845.1:2777-18882 GCA_031762675.1 Pachysandra terminalis | reverse complement strand
GCTCTCTTATCAATGGGAGTCCATGTTGGAAGAAAGGAGGACGAAGTCTTTGCTTTCTTGGATGAACTTGATGATTGAATAGATCACTTCTACAACTTTTGTAGTGCATCATCATGACTTGCAGGTTCCATAAATGAAGCTTCAAATTGCATTGCACATTCCTTGACAGTCGTCAGGGCTGGTATTCTTTTTTTGTTTAGGCATTTTGGGTTTGAATTATGTAGCATTACCAGTTCAGTTAAATAACATTTTTTTTGGAAGTATAGCATTAGAATGAAGAAGAAAGAATGTACATGGGGACCCAAAAGTGGGTGGTGCATGAACTCCGTCACTCATGCTTGTTTACAGGTCATAACTATGGAGATGAATGTATTAAATTTTTTGGAATTCGAGATGGGAAACCCCACCATAAAGACTTTTCTCATGTAAGAGGAGTGTCAAAACTCTTCTTTCGGGGTGATTACCTCTATACTCTGGTTTGTTACTTATGTTGTTTTCTGACCATGAACGTATTAGATGTATCCATGAGATGATTTCCTTTTATGCTTATTGCTTAGAAGATGATTTGTATTACTGACCACTTGCTTTGCTAAGCGCACACATGACATTCTGGATGTTCTCTTCTTATGTTGAAATGACTTTTGTAAGTGCAGGGATCATGTACCAGAAGATGTACCAAAGGCATTAGAAAGAACTTTGAAAGATTTGCAGCTTGACTACATTGACCTATACCTTGTGTGTATTTCCTCTTTTAAGCTAAATCACAGATAATCAAGTTGTTTTCTTATATTCTGAATGGAATTTGTTTTGTATACTTGCAACATTGTTAGCAAGTTGGCCAGTTGTAAAATTTAGAATGAACTTTACACAGGAATTATTGGTTCAAAATGCACATCTTCTTTTGTTTCTGATTCCCTGATACATTCTAAATTGCATCTAACTATGGCTTATATTGATGGTTATCATTTTTGGACTACTATAGTGCACAAAATTCTCTATATGAACTTAAAAATGTTTCTTTTTATTGTTTAGGATGGCGAAAGAGATCAAGCTAGAGAGGGATCTAGTGGAGGATATCTTAGTTAGATATTGTGATTAATTGTTTTCTTCCTTTTATATGTAAATATTTGTGTTATAACTTGAAAGAGTTTTATTTTACGTAATAAATATTGACACTTTATTGATTAATGAATATTATATTTTTATCTTCATAGGTTTTTAAACGTTTTGTATTATTACATGTTATTTTTATTAACATATCAATTAAAAAAAGATATGGAACTAAAAGAAAATGAACAGGTCAATGCAAGTAGAATAAAATAAATAATATTTAAAAAAATATATTATTTTCGACGGAAAAAATCAGTCGGTAATATTTTAGTTGTTTTTATTGCCAGCGAACGTGTTTGTCGTAAATAGTTTTAGCTAAGGTATTCCTGATGGAAAAATCCGTCAAGAATATCTTTCTTAATTCTTATTGCCAACGAATTTGTCTGTCAGCCTTATTCATCTTTATTGACGGCGGACAATGTGTCCGTCGGGAATGCCGTCGCCAATACTTTTGCGAAAAATATGTTCTTGGCGAATCATTGGTCCGCATGCAATGTATTGTCGACGGATTTTCTAGTATTGTCGACAGATTTTGTCCCCCACTAAAAATCACTTTTTTGTTCTTGTTATTTTTATTAGCAGTGGATCCTCATGTTATTACCCCTTGGATTTCTGGCTGCAAATTTGCATCTCTTGTCTTTTTATTTATGCTTTTGCTTACATGGTGAATTTTTTGGATTTTGATTTTGGATTGTGAACCCTAATAACAAGGAAACTGTCTCGTAAGATTTATTATAAGGATGTGCAATACAATTACAAGAGAAAATGGGGGTCTTGGAGCAACCCCACTTTAATGGTATCCATTTCAGTCACAAGAAGCAAAATAAATGCAACAGAAAAGATTTTTGAAGTCAATTTTTGACTTTTCAACTGCAAAATAAATGCAACCCCACTCTCATTGTACTTTTTCTTATCATTTGTTTGATGACTTAAAAGAGCTCAGAGAAAACCTTAACAGTTTGAACATCAACAGTTGTTCAATTCATGAATCAAAGGATTGGTCTTTGATGAGTTATTGAAATGAGGAAGGACTTTGTACTCCTCATGTCCTTGTCCCCTTTTGGACACATGCAATTGAATTCACACAACAGATATTGAACATGTATTTCTCATCCATATAAATGAACATCACTATGCATCTGATTCTGAATATATGAATGTTGCATGTATGATCATATGCATGGTCTCTTCAAACAGCTAATTCTGAGCATGGTAATACCAAGATGATCTGTAGAGGTAGTGTTATTTGATATCATAGAGATAAGCTCACTGCTGGTACTTCTGAAATATTATAGGCATGAGTTACTAACAAAGTTTCAGAAACTCTAGCTTGTCTGTACAATCTTCGCTTTGGTTCTCTTGAAGAGTTCAGAAATTCACATTACATAAAGAACTCATATTCAATTCAATTTTAGTTGAATGTGATAGAAGGAAATGCAACCCTCCAATATTGGTTGTGTTTGAAACCTTGGATTTTAAAAGAAAAGAAAAGACAAGTAAAAAAATGAAATGTAAAAGACAAGAAAAGAAATGATAAGTATTGTTTCTTTTCAAGTGTTTTGTTAAGATTAGACATATAAAGGAAAGAAAATCAAACTTCAGAAACTTCTAACGACTTTCCAGTGAGTTCTCAATTATTTGGGCAAGGCTGATTAGCCTCCAAGGAAAGACAAGATATGTTGTAAGTTAGGTTGAAGTGTTGGAGAGTGCTCTCCACCTTTATTTTCTTTTCTTTCAAAATCTCTACATTTTGGGGAGAGGTTTTGATCCCGAAAGAGAAAAAAAATTCAAATTATTTTCTTTTCAAATATCTATCTCCAACTCTTTCCTTCTTCAACCAAACAAGAAAAAAGGCTTTCTCTACTATATTCTTTTCTTTTCTCTCAAAATCCAAGGTTTCAAATAAAACCCCACTGGGTGGTACATTCCTGCCCACCAAGTGTCCAAGGGCAACTCCACTGGGCGGTGCATCCATGCCTACTTAGTGGTGCATCCTTGCACCACTAAGTGTGCAGGGGCAGCCCCACTAACTGGTGCATCCCTGCCTACTAGGTGGTGCATCCTTGCCCACTTAGTGGTGCATCCTCGCACACCAAGTGTGCAAGGGCAGGCCCACTAGGTGTGGTGCATCCCTCCTACCCACTTAGTGGTGCATCCTTGCTCACTAAGTGTGGATGGGATACTCAATAGGTGATGCATCCTTGCACCACCAAGTGTGCAAGAGCAGACCCACTAGGTGGTGCATCCCTGCCCACTAGGTGGTGCATCCTTGCACCACCAAGTGTGCAAGGACAGGCCCACTGGGTGGTGCATCCTTCCACCACCAAGTGTGCAAGTAATGACCAATAGGTGGTGCATCCTTGTGCCACCAAGTGTGCAAAGGCAGTTCCACTGTATGGTGCATCCCTGCTCACTTAGTGGTGCATCCTTGCACCATCAAGTGTGCATGGGATGCCCAATAGGTTGCACCACCAAGTGTGCAAGGGCAGGCCCACTAAGTGGTGCATTCCTGCCCACTAGGTGGTATCCCTGCCCACTCAGTGGTGCATCCTTGCACCAAGGGATGCCCAATAGGTGGTTTATCTTTGCACCACCAAGTGTGCAAGGGTAGGCCCACTGGGTGGTGCATCCCTGTCCACTTAGTGGTGTATCCATGCCCACTTAATGTTGCATCCTTGCACTACCAAGTGTGCAAGGGATGCCCAATAAGTAGTGCATCCTTGCACCACCAATTGCGCAAGGGCAGGCCCACTAGGTGGTGCATCCCTGCCCACTTAGTGGTGCATCCTTGCACCACTAAGTGTGAAAGTGATGCCCATACACCACCAAGTGTGCAAATACAACCCCATTGGATGGTTCATCCCTATCTACTAGGTGATGCATCCCTACCCACTTAGTGGTGCATCCTTGCACCACCAAGTGTGCATGGGATGCCCAATAGGTGGTGTATCCATGCACCAACAAGTGTGCAAGGGCAGGCCCACTGGATGGTGCATCCCTACACCATGAATTACAAGTCTTTTGGGCACATTTACAAGTCATGTATGTAGATTTATAAGTCTGTACAACACAATTACAAGTCTTTTCAGCACCGTCACAAGTCCCTTCATCATGAATTACACGTCTTTTGTGCATATTTACAAGTCTTTTCAACACGGTGACAAGTATCTTCAACACAATTACAAGTTGTAAGCGCTACAATGTAAGAAGGAAAGTTCATCATTTGCAATGGACAATAATTGATATAACAAAGTAATTGATATTGATTTAAACACAACTTTTACATTATAATTCTAGTTTATAAGACTCGAAACATAAAACACTACGATAGAAGAAAGAAACTTCATAGCTTATTCAAAACTAATTTGCTAAACTCATCCAATATCCTATGATCAAATTGAGCAACTCTTTAAGATGCTTCGATCTCAGATTCAATCAGACTTTTGATACGTTGGGCGTTGCCAATATCCTTCTCAATTAATTTATTTACACGGTCCGCCATATCGTCATCTCTCTCCGCTTTGAACCCAGTCAAAGTATCCACAGGCAGGATCTCCTGGTGGTGCAAGGATGCACCACCTATTGGGCAATGATGCACCACCTATTGAGCATCCCTTTCACACTTGGTGGTGCAAGGATGCACCACCTATTGGGCATGACATGCACACTTGCTGGTGTAAGGATGCACCACCCAGTGGGGATGTCCCTACTCACTTACTGGTGCAAGGATGCACCACTAAGTAGGCAAGGATGCACCACCCAGTGGGGCAACCCTTGCACACTTGGTGGGGCAAGGATGAACCACCTATTGGGAATCCCTTGCACAATAAGTGGACCTACCCTTGCACACTTGGTGGTGCAAGGATGCACCATTAAGTGGGCAGGGATGCACCACCTAGTGGGCCTGTCCTTTCACACTTGGTGGTGCAAGGATGAACCACTTATCAGGCATCCCATGCACACTTGGTGGTGCAAGGATGCACCACTAAGTGGGCAAGGATGCACCACCTAGTGAGTAGGGATGCATCATCTAGTGGAGTTACCCCTACACACGCGGTGACGCAAGGATGCAAACCTATTCATTTTCTTTTAGTTCCATACATTTGTTTAATTGTCCTGTCTATACAAACATGTAATAATACAAAAAATTTAAAAAAACTATGAATATAAAAAAAATATAATATTCATTAATTAATGAAGTGTAAATATTTATTACATAAAATGAAAATCTTTGAAATTATAACACATATATTTATATATAAAAGGAAGAAACCAAATAACCAAAATATCTATCTAAGATCTCCTCCACTAGATCCCTCTCCAGCTTGATCTCTTCCGCCATCCTAAACAAGAAAAAGAAACATTTTTCAATTCATATAGAAAATAAATAATGTTTTGTGCACTATAGTAGTCTAAAAACGATAACCATCATTATAAGCCATAGTTAGATGCAATTTAGAATGTATCAGGAAATCAGAAACAAAAGAGGATATGCATTTTAAACCAATAATTCCAACTAGAAACAAAAGCTAATTGGGGCCAACAAATGAATCCCCAAAATGAGAATCAGAAAATCTTAAAGTCCAACCATAATTTTTCTCGTTTTTGGCAATCAGCACCATCTCTGCACCCTACTTTGTTAAGAAAAGACAATGCATTCACTCGATAATGACAAATTGGAGATGAAGAATAGGCTGTTATACTACTTGTTTTTCTAATGATACCCAAAGAAGAAGAATGATTCTTCTAGTTTTAGTTCAGGGGGTTTAGGAAGCCCTATGTTTCTAATATGGAAAGATCCCTATGTTTCTTTTGAACCATTCCAAACTTCCAAAAAAATTGAAAAGAAAAGCTCTGAGACATTGTTAGATATTTTTAGAGTAACAAAATCCATATTGCATGTATGAACTCTTCATAAATATGAAAATTTAAGAACAAGTTATAAGGTGGTTAATATAAGTAGTTCTTAAGAAGTTGAAAAGAAACTTGGTTATGATAATGGTAGGGTATAGTGCAAGCATGGTCATGTTAAAAAAACTAATTAGTTGGAGGTTGAAATTGAAAGTTCACCTTATATGCTCTTTTGATGTTTTCTTAAAAAAATTGTTTATATTGCCTATAGGCTCTAAGGAACAACAATCCACATTTACTTCCCTTTCTCTTACCAGTTGCCAACCCTCTCTTTTACCAGCTGCCAATCCATTCACACCTCTTTGTTATTTGTACCTACTCACTTCTTGTAATTTTTTCCCTAATGACTTGATGAAGATCAATGTTTCTATAGTTGGTATTCATAGTTTAGTTACAAGCTTCTGAGATGTTTTCTTATGTGCTTCAACTTGAATAATAGGGTTTTGAATTGTAAATTGTAGGATTTTGATTGCTTATAAAGTTCACATGTGCACACATTCAGATGTACATAAGAACAGTTTCGTGTTTTTTTTTTTTTTGGTAGCATGTGTGTTTGTGTGTGTGAATGTGTCACCTAATTGATGGTAAAACACATGCAGATGTACATAAGACCTGTAAACATCAATATAACATCTTAACACATAGGAGAAGCAATTTTGACCATGTTTAGCAATGTTTGGCCTACAACTTCTATTGAGGCATATGAGAAGCAATTTTTAGAGGGGGGGGGGGGGGAAATCATATCTCAAAACTCGACAATTGTGATTAGAAGGAAAGAAAGAAAAAGTGCATACCTGTCTCCTAATTGCAATTAAATCTATACTAATGGAGAAATCATGAATTTGATCTGATGCATTCGGAAGGATTCTTTACCCATTTATCCTCTACAATAATTGAAGGTCAACAAGAAATAAAAGATAAAGCAAGCAAAAATGTTTTGGCCTCTAAGTATTTCACTAAAAGTTGCATAGCTACTATATAACATTATTTTCAATTAAAATATCCTCTCTTGTGCAACCTTTTTTCAGATTATAGGATAGTTAAAGCACCTTTTTGTCAATTTGAGCATTGTTTGTGCTGTATAGAATTTAGTAGTCATAGTTACTAAATAACATTTCCAAGTAATACCATAATGTTCTGGCCTCTATGCAATGCTAGAATCAGATCAAAACTGGCCCCATCTACAAGTCTTAAGTGTAAACATCTCACAAACTAAAACCAGACTAAGCTACACGTGCATTCAACCCAAGTAGCTATCTGGCTAAAAACAAATTGACAAGTGCCTTACACATGTCACTAACCCATAAGTAGTTAGGTTAATCACTGCTCTAAAAGTAGATTTATCTCGTTAAATGGGGAGAGAGAAAGAGAGCAAAGGATTTAGAGAGAGAGAGAGAGAGAGAGAGAGAGAGAGAAACATAAATCATAGAAACAATCTATAGTTGAAATTTGAAGAACAACTTCAAAATACCTGGCACTAAGGGGGCATTTGCAGTGGGGATTATAGAATCATATTCTAGGTATAATCAGATTCTATAATCCTAACCAAACATCCCTAATCAAATTATAATTCAGATTATAGAATCTGATTATATAATCTTATCAAAATCCAGAATCCATAAAAAGTTGGATTCTTGGATTCTTAGTCGATTCTTGCTAAATCTGACTCGAATAAGATTTACGGGATTGTTTAAAAACCAATGTTTTAAACCCCAACTCAGATGCTAACCCAATAAAAACACCGGGTTGGGTCAACCTGGTTGAACCGATGGGTGAACCCGGATCGACCCATAAAGGCACACGTACAATCTAAAAAAAAACCTTGAATTGTTTTTTAATTAAAAACTAGAACCAAATATATGATTTAATTATTTTTTATATATTTAAGAACCCAAAAAATAATCTAAAAAAATTGAATTTTTTTATCAATAACAAGAAACAAACATATGGAAAAAAAAAACGAAATGGTTTCTTTCAAATTTGAAACCGAATATATGATTTAAAATTTTATTTCTGTAACTATTTTTTCTTTATTAAGAACCCATAAAATAATCTAAAAAAACTTGAAATTTTTTTATCAATAACAAGAAACGAACATATGGAAAACAAAAATGAATTGGTTTCTTTAAATTTGAAATTTCAACAATGAGAGAGAGACTTATCGGAATGTAGTCAGAGGACAGTAGGCAAGCAACAAAGGTTTAGAGTTCAACGTTTGCACAGAAAATAGCAAGCGATAAACCTATTTTAGGATTTTAGAATTTAGAATAAAACTCTAAAAGCCTCTACGTTGTAATTAGTTAATTACCCCATCGGGTTCCGATTATTATTTTAACCCGATCGCTGGTTTAATCAGTTTAATCAGTGGGTCTTTCCAGGTTTTGAAACTTATTGGGTTAAAAGCCCACCCAACTCGATTATATCATTGGGTACCGGTTGAATCGGGCGAGTCAGGCCAGATTTTAAAACACTGCTAAAAACAATAGAAAGCCTGATGTTTTATTTGCTAGGAAATTTTTATGATTATGAGATTTTTTTATTTAAGAATTAATTAATATTATATAACACAATTATGTTTCTTTATGATTTTATTTTATATATACAGTCATTAAGGTGAAAAGTATAAAATATATCCCTATAATCTGGTTCAACCAAATGAGATTTGGATTCTAGTTGGCAGAATCAAATTTCAGAATTCAATATCTCCAAACATGATTTTGGATTGTGAAAATCAACAATAAGAATCTAGATTTTCATAATCCGAGATTATAATAAGAATCCAGAATCCGGAATGCCCACCAAATGCCCCCTAAGAATATCAACTCTTAGAACATCAAGAGAAGGTTTGATCCGATTGCTGAAAGGCCCAGATGACATTGAGTAACAAAACACCTCAGTTTGGCAAGAATACCGTCCTGAAAAAAATAATCCAACAAAAGATAGGGCAAATAAATGAGTCATAAGATTTATTTAATAAGCAGGATATATGAAGACATGAAACTCAAGTAGATAATGCGGAGTAGAAAGTAAAGCAAGAAAGAAATCAAATCCTATGGAGATGAAATTGTGATTCTCGACATATACGAAAGTAAAGGAAGATAGATAACAGGATGAGAGAGAGAGAGAGAGAGAGAGAGAGAGAGAGAGAGAGAGAGAGAGAGAGAGAGAGAGAGAGAGAGAGAGCCATAGTATGTAATTTGCTAATAATGTTTGCGCAGAAATGGTTTTAAACTCGGTGGATTCAAAGGCCCAATGGGGTAGTAATACAATATTCTTTCTGTAACAAGTCAGTTGACAATCTTATGTTGTTGAAAATTCTCCCTTACGTTTGTCCTCACACCCTCAACATAATCACACATAACTACAGAAGCATCTGTATAAGAATTACCATCTTGGCCTTCATTGGCTAAGCATATTGCGCATACTCAATGGTTTTACCCAATGATCTCAAATAGCTGCAAATTAGCTCCAAAAAGACTAAACTAGATCACAATGCAAGATTAAGTGGCTGTCTGTCTCCTCTTCTGTCCCACACGTCATATAGAGCTAGGGAGGCAAGACTTTGTAATTGGTTCTCTTTTGAAGAATACCATTGTTGTTTATGTTGTTTAGATTTATAGGAAAAGGGATAATACATATTGTTAGGAATGATGGAAAAAAGAATTTAGCCTGTACAACTCAGGGGGACCAACACTCTAATGGTTACTCTTTTGGGAGTCGTTGAACACATCATTAAGATCCTCAATGAAAGAAGCAGGTTCATGTAGGCCAGTTGTCTGTCACTATACAAGAAGCAAATGTTAAGTGAGACTTGTGCCAGATCAAGAAAGAATGTATGCAAGTGTAGGATTCTTATGCATACCTGCATTGAATAATTGAGGAAATTTGGATCACAAATCTTTCCAGAATCTTATGTGAGACCATTGCCAAGACCTAAGTTATTGTCAGCAAAACAGGGAGTCAGTGACTGAAATCTGCTTCTAAGAACCCAAACAATATATGTTGATATCTAATCTGTTCTGAATAATTTCATATTTGCTTTTGATAAAGAAATACCATAGGCATTTTCTTTCTTTCAGGAATTATGATATAAGTTTTGGTTGTAGCTAGAATGTTCGTCCATGAATGATATAATTTCAGGGCTGGCCGCTCGATCAACCAGTAGGTCAAATACTGGCATTATGTATTCATCCTTGAGTGTGGCTGTGCTAAGATTTTTGAAATCGATGCACACCAGCAACTTTCCATTTTTCTTCATGACCAGTAACATGTTGGACAGCCATTTTGCGTACCTTATTAGCTAGATGAACCCTGCTTTGAGAAGTCGCTCGCCTCTTCTTTAATCTTGGTTGTGACTTTAGCACAAGGTTCTAAATTTCGATTTCGCCAGACATTTGGTCAGAATTTCTGGCGAAATTTTGGTGACATGTCGGCGAAAGTTTGCCGGCATGGTGGAAGATTTCGCTAGCCTGGCGAGATATTTCGCTAGGTTGGAGAAAAAATGGGGAAATGTATAGTAAACAAGGGAATTTTGATTCCAATTTTTTTTAGGGTTTAAATGAGGTTAAAAGAATACACCTAAAAAACCTAAAATATGCAAAAACAATGCATACATATACATTTACACATAGTTACGCAAGTATGGATGCACGCAGTCGCGTACCCTGCAAGGGAAAAATAAGGCTTACATGTAAATGATTCATTCATAGACACAAAGTGGCCGCCATTCTTCTTGGTGGTTGTTTGAATGGCTTAAAGCCTTCCTTGATTGGAAGCATGTGCTCTACCAGTGCACGACTTAGGCCAGGCATTTCATGATAATCCCATGCAAAACAATCTGAGAATTCTTTTAAGTATGGCCACCAATTTCAGCTTGTAGTCTTCACCTAAACCCTCATTGAAGAATATTGGCCGAAGATTATCTTTGTTCCCTAAGTCGTCTGTTCAGATTAGCCTCTAACAATGCTATGGTGGCTAATATTCTTTCCTGGGCCCCTTCTGGGCTTGTTTGGAATCTTCAGTTTAGACGGGATCTTAGGCCGGCTGATGTGGCTGAGTTGTCGTCTCTTTGTGTGGCTCTACAAGATGTTTGTGTTGACCCGGCTCATGCGGATCACAAAATTTGGTCTCTTGATAGTCATGGTGTGTTTTCATCTCGGTCCCTTTTTCTCTTTTAAGGGTGGCTTCTACTATTTCCTTGTGTTTGGCTCCTTTTGATTATCTTTGGAAGTCGGGTGTCCCTCCTAAAGTTAGGGAGTTTGTTTGGTTGGTCTTACATAAGAGTATTAACACTCAGGATGTCCTTCAGAGGAGGCGAAAATATCCAACTCTTTCTCCTCAGACGTGTTTTATGTGCAGGCAGATGGAGGAATCAGTTGATCATCTTTTTATGCACTGTAATGTTGCTAGGGAGTTTGGTCTACTTTCTTTAGCATAGTGAGTATGTCTTTTGTGCTGCCTTTTGATGCTCAGTCTTATTTGGGACAATGGAGATTTCCTTGGATTGGCAAGTGTGGTAGGATGCTTTACAGGGCCCTATTTTTTGCGGTTTTTTGATCCATTTGGAGGGAAAGAAACAGCAGAATATTCGAGGATAAGTGCCATAGTACTCAGTATATTATTGATAGTGCCTTTACTTATGCTATTTCATGGGGTGATTTCCAGAGAGGAGTTCAGAGGGATTTTAGTTGCATATGTGATCAGAGATTTGAGTTTGGTGGTGATGCTGCGTACTTCACATTCCCATGTTCGGGTGAGGTGGATCCCTCCTACGATGGGTCTCATAAAGCTAAATTTTGATGGTTCTTCTGTGGGGAATCCGGGTCTTTTGGGGTTAGTGGAGTGTTTAGGGACCATACAGGATATGTTCTACATGGGTTCTTTGGGCCGATTGAGGAAGGAAATACAATGAGGGCTGAGTTACTTGCATTGGTTATGGGATTGAGGGAAGCTTGGAGTCGGGGGTTCCATAATCTGGTGGTGGAGGGGGATTCAACAGTTGTTATTTCTTGGATGAGGGAAAGAAAATGTAACTCGTGAAGACTATATCATTCGTTTTTGTTGGCACTCTCTCTCGGGGAGGGTTTACATTTAGACTTTTCACATGTTCTCAGAAGTGCTAATGGGTTGGCGGATCGTTTGGCTAGAGAAAGATCTGTCTATCAGTCTTTTTATAGCGGGGCTGTGCCGATTGAGTTCGTGGATGAGGCGATTTAGTTTTTACTTTACTTTTTGTTTTTGTTGGTTTTTTGTGGCGGTTTGGCCACTGCTTTGTGGCCTCATTGCCTTGTACATTCTTTAATCTATTTATACTATTTTCATTATTCATCCAAAACAAAAGTTTACCTCCACTAAGAGGTCTTGAGCCTCGGCTTTCAGATCCTCCATTTTAGCTGGTGCGGCCTCTAGATCGGCCATCATGATCTCTTCTTCTTGGGCCTCATTACACTCTCCCATGCTCATTCTTGAATTGAAATGGTAGATTTGTGGTGGAATCGTGATCAAGCGTCTAATTTTAAGTTTTGACCTTGCCTTTACCATAGCATGGAGTTCATTTAATATGCATGCACAACTTAATGCATTGAAATGGAGTTTCTTTTTTCTCTTTTTCTTTTTGGTGGTTCATTCATATTTTGTGTCAATCATTTTTACTTATTCTCAATATCTATTGGCTACCTTAATATGGTGGTTGAAAAGCAATAATTAGATTTCATTCTTATTGGCTCCTTTTTCCAAGAAACGGCTACTCTCCATTGTTTCATGTAGTTTCATACTTGCATTGCAGATTTATCACCTAACAAATCTACCTCCAATGTTTTGGATATACAATTGAAAAATTCTTTGCTCAAGTAAAACCGAGTTCATGGTTAATGTTTTGGAAATTAATTTCGAATCTGAAAATTGACTAAGTTGACTTGACTCTTTTGGATTTTTAGAAGAGTTTGGTCGAGCTCGGTTTTGTAGTGATGAGTGACTTGCTGTGGCAACCTGGAAAAGTTTCCATGTTGACCACTTTGTTTGAGCTGACTCAATTTTTGTACTTCAGCTTGTCTTCTTTTTCTTTTTTCCTTTTCCTTTTTAATATGAATTATTTATAATTTTGGTTATATGTGTAGTTCTATTTTCATCAAAAAAGATTATGTATATAGTTCTATTTACTTAATTTCTTGACTTGTATGTATTTTGATTGTGGACAACAGTCAAAAGAAATTATCGATCAAAAAAAAAAAAAAAAAACAGTCAAAAGAAATAAAAGATATGTTGTTAATTTACAAGGGATTCTAAGTTGATGAAGAGATAAACAAGCAGATTCTAAGGATGGCAACAAGGTGGGCTCAGGGCAGGTTTTAATAAATTCTAACTTGCCCATGTTTGAGTCCATCACATACAAAGCCGTTCCTAACCTGATCGGGTTATGAAGTGTGTTGGTTAGTGCAAAGTATGGATTGGATGGGGGGGGGGGTGGTCTACTAAGTGTGTCAAGTCGCCTCATGGGAGAGGGTGCTGGAATGGGATAGTAACACGGGGGAAGTTTTCTTTAAAAGTATTAAGTTCAAGGTGGGAGCAGGAGATAGAATTAAATTTTGGAAAGACGTTTGGTGTGGGGATACTCCTTTAATTCAGAAATTCCCGCGGTTAGCATCGGTAGCATCCAACTTAGATGCGTGGGTTAAGGATCACCTTACTGAAGAGGACTCAGGGTGGTGTTTTTTTTTTTAATAGATAACAAGAAAATTTCATTCAGAAAAAGATGAGAAAAGTACAAGGAACAAGCAAAGAGCACGCAACAAGAAAAAAGAGAGAGAGACCAAAAAGAAAGGGAGGTTCCCCAAGGTGGAGAACCAAAAAGAAAAAATACAATACAACGCTACATGGTGCCACCCTCTCCCAACATCTCGAAATGTCTAACCAGGATATGTCTCTGAACTCCGGGAGTATGCACACCCAAGAAGCTACCAAACTCAGAATATGATCAATAAGAGCCCCAGAAGTAAGACTCTTATCTTTAAAAATTCAATTGTTTCTCTCCCCTCAGATCCCCCATAAAATAGCAAAATAAACTACTTTTTACAAAATCTGGCCCCGTTTCCCAAGTGATGGGAAACTCCACTGATCAAACATATCTAAGTTTGCAGACTCGGGGTGGTGTTGGGATATTAGATTGCTGAGAAACGTGTTAGAGTGGGAAGAGGAGGAAGTAGTAAGGTTACTAGAGGAGATTTATAAGACAAGTTTTAGAGAGGGAGGGGACTTGAGATTTTGGAAGTGATCTGATGAAGGTAAGTTTTCAGTTAAATCTTTGTATCAATCACTGGTAGAGGTGGTCACTTGGGATGGTCCATGGGGGCTGATTTGGAATTGCGGTACCCCATCCAAGGTAGCTTTTTTCTTATGGACAGCAGTTGAAGGTAAACTGCTGACATTGGATAACTTGAAGAGAAGGAGTTGGTCGTTGGCTTCAAGATGTTGTTTATGTAAGAAAGAAGAGGAATCATCTGCTCATTTTTTTTTTATATTGTGAGATTACTAGACGAATTTGGCATGCTTTCTTTTTAAGATTTCAATTGAATTAGGTGTTGCAGTATGATCTGAAGGATTTTTGTGTTAGTTGGGGATGGAAACGAAAGAAAAGGAGTAGGAGAAAGAGTTCAATCTTATGGAACTTATGTCCTGCAGTTATAACTTGGTTGGTATGGCAAGAAAGGAGTTGCAGAATTTCGAAGATAAGGAAACAGATTTCAGAAGATGGTGGAAAAATCCCTATGACTTCTATTTCTATGGGCTTCTATGTTCCCAGAATTTGGGGGTATTTCTTTTGAAGATTTTGATCATCTTTGGGGATTATATTGCGATTAGAGAGTTTAAATACAGTTGTCTGAGTTTTGGGGGATTATAGTTACTTTTTCTAGTATATTGGGGGGATGAATAGGAATGTAAATGATGTACAGTCTTCATCCTTTTGATACACTAATGCAAAATTTTCATTACTGATAAAAAAAAAAAACGGGACACATCGGGTTAGCCTGATTGTAAAATGTATTATAAATAAAATATAATTTTCTGATATATTTATTTATAAAATGCATTTTTTGTATAATCAATACATTGTTGAATGGAACGCGACGGGTTTGGGTTGCGCTGGGCCAAACCTGAACCCGATCTATGGTATACCAAACCGAACCATTTGGGGCGGATCAAGGTGGGTTACTTGCTAATCCACTAGATTTCCATCCCTAGGAGACTTGTGGGGGACAAGAGCATTATTCAAAGTAGACTTGGGAGTTGGGAGTCGCTAAGTAAACTCGACATAGAAGTCCTAATGTGTTGAGTTTTGGGTTTTAAAGAAGTATTCCATATAAGCAATATGACCTACCTCTAAACCATGGTTTTAAATTTCGATATCGCCAGACATTTCGCCATATTGCCTTAGTGGAAAATTTTGCCAGGTTGGAGAAATATTGGGAAAATATTTCGCCTATATTTCGCTATGTTTTGTCAAAATTTCGAAAAAATGGGGGAAAGGGGGAATCCAGCGAATTCCCTCTAAATTTTGTTTCGTTTGGGGGCATTTGGCGAAATTTAAAACCATGCTCTAAACTTCCAATAGTATTTTAAGGCCTCGTTTGCCTGTCGTTCTGGATCAGGAACTCATTAAAGGCATCCTTGAATTCATTCAAGGAACTCATTTTGAAGTTTTCTTGATTGCGTTTGATTAGCATGTTACAAAATGAGTTCTAACGCAATATAGATGTTTGGTTAGCATGTACTAAAATTAGTTTTAACAAAAACTCCGGCGATATGCGCCAGAGAATTTTTGAAATTTTTGTTGTTTCGATTTTGGGCACAGGCAACACCAAATACTATGATGAGGGTGATGTATTGGTCTTCTACATTGTAGAAATACAGGCCTGGGAAGATCCCGCAATCAAAAACTTGCAGCGAACCAATTCCAGCGAACTTCGGTCTTCTTCATTGCAGAAACACAGGCCTGACAATGTTCTTTGTGATTCCTGGAACTTGGCTAAAAATGGCAGTTACAGCTCTGGTAGTGTTCTCAATATTGGGATCAAGATTAAAAAGGAGA